>PVJI01007640.1:0-76804 GCA_004026765.1 Micronycteris hirsuta
TGCTAAGTGAAGTAAGCCAGGCGGTGAGGGACAAATACCATATGATCTCACCTTTAACTGGATCATAATTAACAAAAGCAGAAAGCAAGCAAAACATAACCAGAGTCATTGAAATTAAGAACAGTCTAACAATAGCCAGGGGGACGGGGGAGGGGACAATGGGGAGAAGGGTTTTCAGGAATCGCTGTAGAGGACACATGGGCAGAACTAAGAGGGAAGAGGGAGGCTGGGTGGGGGGAGGTGGGGATGGAGGGGAAGGGAGGAGGGGAGGGGAGAATATGCAAATAAATGTTATTGAACAACAATAAAGTAATTATTTAAAAAAAATAAATAAATAAAATTCCATCCTGATTATTTCTCCTTGTGCCCACAAAGCCCTTTTCCCAGCCCACAAAGATGGCAGGGCTTGACCACATCCCTAGATTGAAGGACTGGCAGATTTGAGAGTCCAAGAAGAGCCAGCAACAGCCGTACTGCTAGCTTCTACCATTCCTGCATCCTAACCCAGCCGTCCCCTCAGTAAGCAAGCCTGCCTCTTGACCGTGTGCTTAGAAACTCTATAGCTGCAGTTTTCAATCTTGCTTTTCCTAGAAGAGGATCTTAATAGGATTCTGTCTGTAACTTTGGAAAATCAAAATTTAAAGGAAAGGAACTGCAGAAAACTGTCTCCTCAAACACTAGAGATACTACTCAATTATTAAAAATAAGCTGGAGTAAACCACTAGGTTGTAGATGTCTATATGGAGCTGGGAAATTTCAGAAGCAAAACTTTATGAATGCAATGCTGTATCTTAGCCTTAGCTCCTTAATGCTAAACTTGACTTCCATTGTATTTGAGTGCTGCATTCAAGTTCAATGGTCCTGCCTGCTTGAACCAATCTGAATGGCGCACCCAAGAGAAACTTGGGGGCTGCCTATTAAACAGTGGTACAGAATTATGTTTCTAAGTAGCAGCAAATCCCTTGTCAAAAAGGATTGTTTTAAGACCTCAGGGAGTTGTTAGCACTGAGTAATTAATAATAAACTGCTTGCAGATTAACAGGAATATGTTAGCACTAAGAATACCTGACATTTACAAAACAGGGAGATGTACACACACACACACACGTGGATTCACACACTGTAAAGAAGAATGACTACTTGTCATAGCAACTTTTTTGACTCAGGTTGTATATTTAGAAACAGTTTTTAAATTGTCAGAAGTCGTTGTATACTATATTCACTGCTCACGAAGATTCATATTTATGGAACTCCAGTAAAAATAAGCTGTTTCTAAATGATCTGGTTTGATTATTATTTTTTGCTTATTTGTCAAACCATGATTGCTCAAAAATCACCACGTCCTGCACCTTCCAGTTAAGGGAACTATTGCTCAGAGTCCCAACTATGTGATAAGCATGTGCTTCCAAGAGCAAACCACTGGGAGCCTCCTGGGTTTCCAACCAGAACACCAGTGCACATTTGTCAAAGCATTGAGCTACGTTGCTAGCTGGAGACAGTAAGTCAAATACAACTTTGAAAATTTAATGTGTCAATTTAAAACTGCCACTCTCAGAGTGGTTAGAAAACCAATTTTCAGTGGGGCAGGTCAGAAGTGGCAAACAAATTCCCACTGCTAAGCAGTTGCTGATGTAAATTGCCTGAAATGAAAGATATTTATTCATGACCACAGTGGGCTCCACAAAATTTAATTTAGAGAAGTTTTTTTCGCCTTCCCTGGCGTATGCAATTCTTAAATAAATGATCAATAGCTGACTTGAGCCGAACAGAAGGACTCGTCCAGGATCAGACAGGTAATTACTTACCGTGATGAGCGGAGGAAGCAAGGCGTCCGGGGCAACACAGGGGCATTAATCATGGCTTGGAGCCCGTTCTCCCTTTTTAGTTGCAGCATTTGAAAAATCGCTGAACAACTTTGTCCCCTGGAAAATTCACAGATCAGGGTATATGTTTCAGATTCCTCAGTTTTCAGGCCCACCCACGGAGCACCTAGAATTATTAATGAGAAATAATGTCTTTTTGCGTGTTTTAGGACATAGTGGAGTTACTGGTAAGCCAAGAGAGTCTAGAGGAGAGGAAGGAGACCTAGGCAATTTGAACCTATAAATATCCATTTTGTCTTTAATGAGACATCAATAAATTAACCTTGAGTCTATGTTACTAGTAATAAACAATTACAGTCACTAACAATGCAGATTTATGATTGTGTCTTTCTAAGAAATTGATCTCTTTATCACTATGAAATGTGCCTCTTTATCACTGGTAATACTTTGTCTTTAAGTCTATCCATATTGATATAGCTTTTGCAGCCCCTTTATATTTATTATTTTCAGCCATATTTTTAAAAATGCATTTATTTGTAACCTATGGATTTCTCTAATTGGAAAGTGTGTCTCTTGTAGATAGCACAGAGTTGTTTTCCTTCCCTTAGTGGGAGCTGAGGGTAGAACATTTGCTCCCTCTGGTCCTCAGCACAAAACGCTCAGAGCTGGAGCTGAAATTTTCAGCTCTACAAGCCAGATCAAGATGAAGAAGGCTAATGTTGTGGAATGAATCTGCCACTTCGGAAGCTCCTTTATTTTTTCTCAAGAGTGATGGACTCATAGGCCCACAGAAGAAATTACAGTTCAGTGTAGAAAAACTGAAGGAACGCCGAATATGCAGACATACTCACCCTACAAATTCTACTTCTAGGAATCGAGAAATAGGTACTCAAGTATGCAAGCACAGCCATACCTAAAACAATAAACAACCTAATGTCCATCACCAGGAAGACAGGCTAAATTAAAATAATAATAATAATAATAAATAAATATATATATAGTGAAAAACAATGAAAAACATTCAAGCAGATCTGTGTGTTGTATGAATGAACAGCAAAAACATTATTAGGTGAAAAAAGCTAGAAATGAAATAGCACATACAGTTTGTTTCCATTTGCATAAAATATATATTTATAGATATTATATATTATATTACATATACATGGAAAATTTCTGAAAAAACATCCAGGAAATTATTTATAATGGCTGTATTTTAGAGTGAGGATGAGAGTCATAACAATTTCCATTTTATATTTATTTTCCTCACTATAAGCCTGTATGGATTATAAAATTAAAATTCAGGCCCAGCTGGTGTAGCTCAGTGGATTGAGCGCGGGCTGGGAACCAGAGGGTCCTGGTTCGATTCCCAGTCAGGGCACACATCTGGGTTGCGGGCCAGGTCCCCAATGAGGGCCATGTGAGAGGCAACCATACATTGCTCTTTCTCCCTCCCTTCTCCTCTCTCTGAAAATAAATAAATAAAATCTTTTTAAAAAAAATTAAAATTCAGTTAGTAAAAAAGTCTCTGTGCTAAGAGGAAGATGGATCTAGCAATGTAACCCTTAGTTCTACTTCCTCGATCATTTGATGACCAATGAGAACTTACTAAATGCAAGCCCAAGGGGCCAGAAGTAGGCTTTACCCATCACTAGTTGCCTGATTGTGGGTGAGCCACTTCTGGGTTTTACAGATGAATTGTTTGGACTATACTTGGTATATTCAAAGAAGATGTCACCCATGCTGCTTTGGCTAAGGGTGTGGAAGGTTAGGGGAGAAGCAGAGGCGTTCCAGATGCTGGGCACACAGGCGCTGTAAGAACAGACTTAACCTTATCTAATCTACATATGTGGAGGTTCCATGTAAGTTATATTTAAAGGAAAGGTGCTGAGGCTAAAATATACTGAAAAATCTAATATCCCATGGGTGTAATAAATGCACCTCCACACTGGTTACCATTTACAGTGGTCAAGCACTGTGCCTAATGACTTTCTATGTAACATTTCTATTAATCCTTACAATTACTCTTGAAGTAGGTACTATTAACACCTCCTCTCTATAGTTAAGGAGACATAACCTCTCTGGCCCTGGCCTATGTCTCATAGCAACAAAGCACTGAAGCAGAGATGGAGAAGAAACCCAAGAACTTGTGACTCTCAAGTCAATGTACTCGATGACTATGAGACACCAGTCAGACATCAAAAGAGGAGAAAGTGTGTTCCCACCTACCAACTATTACTTAGCCTACTGGGAGGCTCACTGGCTGATTAGCACGGTGAAGTGGGTGATTGGCCGGTGCTGCTTACAGAGCGATCGAAGGATGAGCAGCATTACCTGGGCTTGTTAGAAACACACAGTCGCAGCCTACCCCAGATCAATGGGACCAGCATCTTTGGGGGCGAGGTTCTGCCATCTGTGTTTAAAGATCTGAGGGCATTCACGGGTGCCTTTTGGGATGAGAAGCAGTCTGGGCACTACTACTCAAGACTCAGCTCTCACCTCTGCTGAAGAGTACAATAGCCTGAAAAGTTCCCTAAAAGTATTGATGCTTAAGCCCCACCAAAGACCAATTAAATCATAGGAGTGCCCTGGAATGGAATGTTTTTAATAACTATCTAGATTATTCTGATGTGTAGCAAAGTTGAGAACCATTTTTAGACTAGAAACTTTGAAGAGAGTGGGTCTCGACCTCTGGCTTGCTACATCGAAATTACCTGAGGAGCATTAACAATACTGGTCCTCAAGTCCCCTCAGAGATTTTGTTTTAATTGCTCTGGAGAGTGGCCTGGACTTTGGGATTTTTTTTAATACTCCCCAAGCAACTGGAACATACACTTTGTATATAAAAGTAGCAGAAGCTCAAGTCTAATGCAAAATTGTATCGATGGACAACCCATAAGCACCTGGGCACTCTGAGCAAATTCCTGGCCCCAGTTATGGCAGTCCAAGACACTCGTTTGCTAACTTGACTATAATGTAAAAGTTCTGCTATGCCTTGCTTCCAGGTAAAAATGAATACAGATATTGCAATATGTGAGCTTGACACTTAGCAGTAACCTCAGAAATCTGAATCATCATTCCCAGGGAAGGCTAAAATAGCAGCCTATTGAGAAGGAGAAGCTAGGAGGAAATAGACTCAAACCTGAAGCACTCCTGAGAAAATTATGCCTTTCAGGGAAGAACAATGCATCGTACCTTTTAATGAAGAGGACATATTCAATAGGGTCTCGTGTTAATTTAGAGCTCATGCAAATCCTCATATGAGGAGTCAAATTTGCATTTATATAGAGGCTGAATAATCTACCAAAAGGCAGCTGTCCTAAAATTTTACTTTTATATAGAAACTTAATAAATTGAAAATAGCACCATGAAATCATTGGGTGAGGGTCCTAGACACAGCCTGGGCTTCCAAGTCAGAGAGACTGAAGTTTAATTTGGGCTTTCCTTTTTACTAGTTAGGTAAATTATTCCATCTCTCTGAGGTATGGCTTCCTCATCTGTAAAATGGGGCTATCTTTTTCCCAGGTTGATTGACAATAATGAAATAGTGATTTGAATGCTATAGGCATCGAATAAATGTTTGGCTTTTTACATTTCTTTTCTTGCCTTGTTTTCTCCAACAGACAGGAGATGAAATAAGTTTATTACCATTCATTGAAATCCATTCTGGTACCACAATGGCAGCTATTGGAAGTCACCTAAGTGAATCAAAGCCAGCATACCAATTCTTGGGGTCCTTGTAAACTTTCCAGGCCCTTCATCAAAGGCCTAGATCAAAGAGACTATTATGACTTACACCAGCGAGAATGAGCATCATAAATTAAAAAGCAATATGATGTGGAAAGCCACCCAGGAAGAAGGAAATAAGCCTAAGAAATCAGAAATAAAAAAAATAAAAAAAAAGGAATAGAACTTGAACCATGAGCTTGACTGCCCCAGACCTTAAGAAGTCTTAAGCACTTCCCCCCTCGGCTGCTCTGCCTCCACTCATTCCTGGGCCTCCTCCTGACCGTCTGGCAATCCCTTCTCAGTCTTCATCTCGTGTTCTTCCTCTGGCTGATCCTTGGATACAGTGTTCTCTCAGGAAGAAGAGAGGGTGGCTCAAGGCAGAAACTCAGAATCTTCCCCTCGCCTCTTAAGGAGAGCATTCGAGGGATGACTCTCAAAGCCATTCTTTACGCTGCGCTCCTCTTCTGAGCTCCAAACCTGAATGTTCAACTGCCTGCTGGATGTAGCCACTTTGATTTCCCACTGAAACCTAAATCCAACATGTCTAAAACTTAACCAATATTTTCCCCCCAATCTGTGTTGTCTCCTCTCATCTATAGCTCAGTGAAAGATGCCTCTAGTAATATGATCATACAAGTCAGAAACCATTTTTGATGATTCATCCGTCCAGATCTAATCATCCATACATTCTGATGATGATTTTTTCTCATGAATTCATTGGATAAATCCAAAATCTGTCCGCTTACTATTGGGGAGGCAAGATAACCACATATGGCAAATTAATAACAGTAAAATGTGATTTTCATTCCTTTGCTCAACACTTATTGACAGTTTGTCCTTTGATAGACATTGTTCCAGGTTTTCAGAAAAACAAAACAGAGACTCTGCCCTCGATAAGCTCATAAAACAAAATAGGAGTGAGAAAAGAGCATGTGCGTGCATCACTGACAAAATTCCAAAGCTGGCTACGGTCACTACAGTGCAGTATAGCATTTGCTAAAATAAAATCTCTCAACCTTGAATATTTTAAGAAGCCCTCATAGGGAGATAGAATTTGAACAGGAAATATAAAGATAAAAAACTACCCTTATTGCTAATATTGATTAACTATCTCACTTTGTACCAAGCCCTGGGATCAACAGTCTACATATATTACCTTATTTGTTCCTCGCAAAAGCCTAGTGTGGTGGAAGCGGCAGTAAAAATATTTCCATTTTGCTGATGAAGAAACCGAAGTTTACAGAGTTTGAGTGTTCCCCACGATCATCCAATCAGCAAATGAAGGAGATTCAAACTCACATCCCCTCTTTCTTTTCATTGCTATGCCGCACTGAAAATGGCATGCCTAGCAGAATGTAAAATAAGCACCACAGAAGGCAGAGCTCAAGCTACATTCCCCAGTCTGGTAGCCAGCAGGCACGTGTGTTTTCCCAGCACTCTGCGGCCAGTCCAAATGGACACGGGTGCTAGAAGCGTAAAACACAGTCCACGCTTTGCAGTCTTCACAGAAACAAAAGGATGCAAAATATCTTAATGACTTTTATGTAGATTATATATAGAAATGATAATACTTTGGAGGTATTGGGTTAAATGAAATACATTATTAAAATTGACACCACCGGTTTCTTTTTTCATGAGGCTATTAGAAAAATTTAAATTATATACGTGACTGGCATCTATGGCCTGTATCATATTTCTGTTGAACTTCCTGAGCTGGAGGCATTGAGAGGGCGGTGAGATGGCAAAGAGCAGAACTGTCTAAGGTGTTACAGATGCACCAAGCCCTGAGCTGCGGGTTCAAAAGGATGAGTCACCTCTGAATGAAAGGAGGGAGCGGACTTTTCAAATGGAAGGAATATAGCTAAGGAGAGGTAGCATGATTTCAGGTGGGGAATAGAGCAGAGGTCAGCAGATGCTGAACCACGGTTTGTCTAGGGGTATCTACGCATAAAATAACACTCTCATTTAGGCTGATGCCTGTAAACAGAAAATAGCTTTTATTGAGCTTTTCATTAAACAAAAGGTAAGGCCTATTGTAATTCTATTGCAAAGGGAAGTACACTGTCAGTTTAAATAAGGGTGCCATTTGGAGAACTATTATGCTGTGAAAGTATCAGGTAAGGCAAGGTCCTCAGAAGTCTGAGATTGCAATGTGCTCATCCTTGAGATTTTCAAATACATTATCTCTAACTGAAAGGTAGCACTCTAACAAAGTAAAGGTTTTATTTCAGATGAAAGAAAGTACTTCTGACTGAGTTCTGGCCCTAAGTTTGCGTTAAGCTTTCCTTTTTCCAAAGCATTCATCTGAACATGTCTCCAGTGGAGACGCTATGCTTGTGTATAGATGTGAAGTCACAGAAAAGTTCAAGGACTTTGGAGTCAAACAGGTCTGAGTTGCCATGCTGGTTCTATTACTGACCTGTTAGTTATTTAACCTCTCTGAACCCAAATAACCTCATCTGCAAAATGGAGCCAATGATACCTCCCCACTCACCCACTCACTGAGAGGTAGCAAAAATCAATTGAAAACCTGTCGTTAGGGCGTTTAGCACAGTGCCAGGAATACGGTGGAAGCTCAGTGGATGGCAGACATACCCACTCACAGCCACACACAAATACATGCACCCAGTGTGAGAAATGCAGGCTTGATTTTTTAATATACTGACTGTGAGTGCAGAATGGTCATGGGGTGCACGTGCACCCCTGTCTAAGTGACTTCCTAAAGTGTCACCACTCTGCCCAAGGCCACCGCCTGGCCGTCTTTAGGTGTCTTTGGAAAGCTCTATTAATGCCAAGTAAACTTGAGAAGGTGCTATTTGTATAATAAGCAGCAATTTCCTTTTCAAAGTTTCTTAAACAAGATGGGAAACAGTCTTTCAAACAAAGAAGTATATATTGCAAGAGACTGGGCATATGTTGATGAGATCCCAAGTCTAGATCAACAGAGCAGTATAGAAGAATTAGCCAAATTATTCCAAAATAGAATCCAGTCAGTCTATCAATCAAAATGACATTCTCTTTTGGCCCTTCGCACAAACACAAATAAATGAGCCAATTCTAAATTAATCATATACCTATACCTGGAAAGGAAAGCTGGATACTCTTTTTATTTTATGATATTGATTCTCAAGATAAGCATCAGATAGGACTTTGGGCTTTGAGAAAGTTATTTCACCCATACTTGAATCCCCACAATTATTAGCTCTAGTACCAAAAAAAAAAAAAAATTAATTCACTAAATGAACCAAGGAATGAATGATTTTGGGTTGAAAACTAACCTATTTTTACATACTTTTATAGGAAATGAATCCACTTTGGTACAGGGTGGAAGTGTCAGACTGTCCTAGGATCCTTGGGACAGTGATGTTCAAACCTGGTTATCCGTGAAAACCCAGAGGGAGCATTTTAAGATTATAGAGATCCTTACCCCTTATCCTAACCTTGTGTTTCTAAGTTGGGGAGTAAAATACTTCTCCCAGGCAATTCTGATAATCAGACTTGGGACTCACTGTCTCTGTCAGAACCCTGAAAAATCTTCCAGACCCAGAGTATGATAGCTAAATGGGCACCTCAACAGAGAAAGCAGATTGCAAGTATTTAAGAGCAGTGATAAGTAACTAGTACCTATGCCAAGAGAATGGGTATGCGTTCTCTATTAATCACCCTAAGCTTATCTGGTAAATGTGTGTAAACAATGATGAATGATGTCACTGAATCATTAGTAGGGCAGGCTTTTCTCTGGTGATTCCTCTGGCCAAGTTCATAAATGGAACCTGAGGCATATTAAGGTAATTAGAAGCTAGACTGGCAACTGAGCCCAATCTTCCCCAAGATTCCTTAATCAGGAAGGAATGAAAAGTATGGAAGGAGACACCAAGGAAGACACCAAGGAAGTCAGGAGCTTCAGGCATCATGTCTGTACTGAGTAGCAGAGCAGGGGTGGAAGAGGCTGTGTGGATTTGTGTGCACGCAGCATCTCACGGATGAAAGGCAAGGCTGGGCGTGAGGTGTCTGATGAACATCTCAAGCTCGGAAGCTAGCATCGGAGTGAGTGAATCTAGCCTAGGTGAGGAACGGTTGCACCTTCCTCACCTTGACCCAACACTGATTCCAGGGTCCCTCCCTGACCTCAGGATGCTAATGTTGTCATGCTCACCTGAAGCCCAGCCAGTTGGAAAGAATTCATATACTGGAGGAAAGAGATTCAACGTCCACTAGAGAAGTGCTTACTCAGCTGTTGAGCTTAGCTCAGAACTATAGATAGATCAGGTAGTCCCATTAACTCTCATTTCTAAAGACCTCTTGGAAAATGACAGCTTAGAAATATAGCCAGGGAGGCCGTGGCTATTATGGCTCAGCGGATTGAGTGCTGGCCTGTGAACCAAAGGATCACTTCCCAGTCAGTGCACATGCCTAGATTTCCGGCCAGGTCCCCAGTAGGGGGCTTGTGAGAGGTAACCACACATTGATGTTTCTCTCCCTCTCTCCTTCCTTTCCCCTCTCTCTAAAAATAAATAAATAAATATAAGCTTTAAAAAAAAATAAATATAGCCAGGAAGAGTTGTCTGGTTGTTAACAGTAATGCCTATAGGGATACTCGGTCCAAACAGACTTGGAAGGCCGGCTGCAGTATAAGCAGTGTAGCAAGGGTACCTGGGAAAGTCAGCTGACTTGGGTCCTAGTTGAGGTTCATGGACTTTAATTCCTGCTCTGCCGTTTGCTGACAGTATGAGCCTGGACAAGTTAGTTTAAATTTTTTAATCTTTTCTCTCCTAAAAAGGGAATAAAAAGAATAACTCATAGGGTTGTTATAGAGGTTAAATGGGATAATAAATTTAAAATGCATAGCTGAGTGTTTCGTATCTCTTAGCTCAGATTTATGATCAGAGGAGTTCCCCATCTGCTGGGAGCATGCCTGCCATTGCAAGGTCTCTGTTTTGGATAGGTAAATAAATGACATCTGAATGCTGAGTTACCACTTAACGAGGTAACAAAGATTAGAGTTAGTTCTATTCTCCACTCATTCTTCTGGAATGAAGAGTGACTCTAAAGAAGTGGCTTCATTGAGGTCAGCTGATCAACTTTTTTTGGCTTGAGTTTGGCCATTCACTGTCCAGGATATGTGCCAAAACACGTGAACCCAGTCATCTGGAGTCCCATAAATTGATAGCTAATTTGTGTCAAATGTGTCAACAAGTTCAGGAAAAGACAGCAAGGCTGGTTCTTTTGGCACGTGTAGTCTTTCTGGCAGCTAATTTTACAAGCTAAATTGAATCATCAGCACCCAATTAAATTCCTCCCGCATCATGGCACAAAATGCTCATTTTTATTTTCTTGATGAAGGAGAAGTGGGGGAAGAGAGGACAGCCATCACATTCTCATCCACATCTTTCCTTGAAGTGGAATATGTCTCACCCTTGAATTCATCCAGTTTCCCAAGTCTAGTGAAGTAAGGAAATGTTACAATTATCTTCTGGTCCCTTACATATTTATCTCCTTTGCTATAATCTCTGCTACTCATTAAACTCCCACTGACTCTATCAAGGTTAAAAAATTTATCTGCACGGATCCCAATATCCGCTGCAGTCCCCAAGCACCCATGAGCCAGCAGCTTTTGTACTGAGTCTCATCCAGAGAGGGGGTGCATCATTTCTGGATGGGACCTGCCAATGAAATATTAACATCTCTGCAGTCTCAAGAGCCACCACCAAAAATCAACTGTTCTGTCTAGCTGGGACAAAATGGATAGTTCTTCATTCTGGAAGGAGGTTGCCAAGTAATAAGCAACACCACCAAGCTGCAGCGTCCAAAGCCCTACTGCTGGCACCACAGGTTGCTCCTCTCGAACTTGCTTGGTGTTTGCATACACAATAAAGACAAGTTGAGAGCACCCCAGCCTGCACTGGATCCAACCTCATTTCTGTCTGGATTTGGATTCTTCGCCACAGGCCCTGTTGACAAGTTCAGTCTTGCCTTTAGGCTTGATGTTCAGATGAGAGCGCTCCAGATCCATGAAAAGCCTTTCTCCAAGACCACCACTCAGCACTATACTTCCAGCTTTCCCAGTCTGGTCTACCGCAGGGATGGTTTCATTTCAGATTCCCCTGAGTCAGACCCCAAGACAGAGATCTGGGTGTGAGATCATCTCAGAAAGCTCTGTGAGGGGAGGGAGGAAGTGCAAGAGAAAAGATGTGTTAATGAACAGGTCACTGTTGTGAATGACTTGTACTCAGTCCCACTAGGCATTGCCCAAGAGGCTGTTTGGAGACAACGTAGAGTTGTTCCGTGGATGAGTAAAGAAGCTGGAGAACTTGGCGGCAGACTTCCTTCTCTCATCACTGGTTGAGGCCCCCTCTGCAGCATGACCTCCCTAGGGCTTCCAGCTTGTCCCACAGGGAGACCATATTCCACACCCAGAAAAACCTTCAGACAGGAAAGCTCAAGGGACCACATGCTCTCTGTTGACCTCCCAGTAGACTGAGGGGATGTAGCCAGGAACCAACAGTTTGCAATAAGGACATTATCCCAGCTCAAAACAAGCAGAACCTTATCAGTCATCAGCTGAAGGGATCAAACAGGAACCAGAGACAGTGTGATGGTGATTTTATTTTCTTCCTTCCAAGAACATCTCAGGTAAGAGTAACATAGATGAACGTACTGAACCAAATAAATGGGCCACAAAGTCACAGCTGTGGGTTGGAGTTTGTCTATTGCAGGCACAGAAAGAAATGGCTTAAGGAACTTCTGTTAAATGCTAAGCCATGTGCATAACATCCCTGCATTGTCTACTCTGCATGTTTGCAATAACACAGGTTGTTGTGTTTAATTCTCACAATGAGACTGTGAAATAGACGTTTGTATTCTTGTTTTACAGATTAAAGTGCTACAGATTGGAGAAATTAAGTCATTTACCAAAAGTCACACTGTAAGTTATGAAAGTGGGGATAGGGCTCTCCAAAGCCCTCTGCTTTCTGCTGGGCCAAGTGCTTCTAGCTCCCCTCAAGGCAAGACTGGCCTTTTGTGGAGGCATTTTAGGGACTCCTCACAACACAACCCACTACCACACACGCTAAATATCTCCATTTCTAGACCGTAACTGATGCCTAAAATTTCACAGTCATCGATTCATTCATTTGGGATAAGCATAAAAGGACCACATCATTCCCCGGGAAATATAGCAAGTAAATCCATTAGCCTCTGAGCTGATCTAGCGCAAGGACCTTATGAATCACCATGTCATCTGCAGTACCTGGCACAGAGCTTGTTGGGTTAAAAGGTCCTTAGTATTTTTCTGTTGAATAAATGAGTAAATCTCAGTGTGAATAAATTTAGGAAATAAATATATGAAGAGTATAAAGACTAAATGTAAAAAAAATAAGCAATGCAGGCAAAGAGAACTTAGAATTTTCCCCATTTCTCATAAATCCTATTAATCCAAAATCTGTATATAAACTTGCCTTTTGTTTCCTGGATCAATACAGCTGACACTTATAGGCTGCCTGCTACTTTCCCCAAATCTTCCTGCTTATGTTTAGTTTTTGAGGTTTAAATAGGGTCCTAGATTCCCCTAGACTAGGAGAGAATCAAGGAGAGAATCTGTGTCATTCCTACCTACCAGATGTGTCTCTGTCTCTTCTAGATTAGCCAAAAGCCTCAGGAGCCCCAAACTGCTAGGGTGAATTCCAAACTATGACAAATGTACCAGGTTATTTTATCCCAGCCTCAAAGGTTGTATGAGTCATTATAATTCTCAATCACCGATGGAAACTGTGCAGCCAATTTTACAAATTAAGAAACTGAAACAGCAAATGGCAAAGTAGAGATTTAAACCTGGCAATTGAGATTCTGAATTAGTGATTTTCTACTACATCAACCATTGGAAGTGGTCAAGGGTAATTTTTTTAAAGGTAAAATCATGACTGTACAAATATAAGTACAAAGAATACATCAAAAATAGTTTTAGTCTAGTTAACAATGCGAGAACCACGAAGATGTTATAACTGATTCAAAGGAGAAGGTGAAGGACGCATATATAGGCCTTCAGGAGTATCCAAGTACATTTTCTTTTTTTTTTTTTAAAGATTTTATTTTTTTTTTAGATTTTATTTATTTATTTATTTATTTTTAGAGAGAGGAGAAGGGAGGGAGAAAGAACAATGTATGGTTGCCTCTCACATGGCCCTCACTGGGGACCTAGCCTGCAACCCAGGCATGTGCCCCAACTGGGAATCGAACTGGGACCTTTTGGTTCCCAGCCCGAGCTCAATCCACTGAGCTACACCAACTGGGTCCAAGTACATTTTCTAATAGATGCCACCCTGACCCCTTCCTGAATTACAGAATAATCAGACAATAAAAGGCACAGGCCCCCATATAATCACGTAACCCTGCATGGATCCTCAGATAAGGCATGGATCCCATCAAAAGGGTTCCAAGGAATTTCTGGCCCATTTCAAAGCCTTTCACAGTTGTTCCTGCTAGTAGCATGGCATGGGATAGATGCTTCTGAGAGGCTCAGCTGAAAGGACAATCTGCCCAAAAGCCCTTCTAGCCTTTTCCCTCACCTGTTTTGTTCCATACACTGCTTTAAAGTGAGAATCAGAATCCCATGCCAGGGTCCAGTTCAGGGAACTCTGCCGAAGTGAGGAAGGGATGCTGTGGAGACAACTAGAAACCTCAGGAAACTCAAGCTGCAGCAATTTTTTAGCAGAGCAAAATCACAGTGCCCAGCTTCCCCACTCTCAAAGAGTGACTGCCAAGGGCTAATCACTCAGATAGGAAAGAAATAAACAACCTCACCAGGCAGCCTGGCTTGCTGGTGACCTCTCACAGAAGCAGCACTCAAAGAGGGAAAATTAACTTAAAGTGATTTTGAATGTGAGTCAAGGATTCTGTATACTTTCCCTTCCCACATTTAAATGTGTACACCAAAACTAAACATTAACTAAACACTCAGAGTATTTCTCAGTGAAGTAGGCATGGTGGGGGACACAGGAGGAGCAGGGACTGTTTGGGATCTGGCTCCATATTTGACAATATGGAGCAAAAGAATACAGTGTTCATCTAAGGATAAGGTTGTATAAGTCCATTTTAGGGGACATTTGAAGGACAGCAAGAACAAGAAAGCCTACCATGGCATCAGGGAAGACTCAAGGCAGGAAGAGGTGGACACCAGAGCTGGTTATTGAAGAACAGGCAAGAGTTAACCAGGCCAAAGCAGCAGAGGGGCGGGGTGGGGGAGACAGCTACCTAGGGAAATGCTACCACCTACAAATACCATTGAGTTATAGTATGGTGACTCCACGGAATCTCCTAGGGCCCTGATGTCCCAGTTCAAGAAATCTAGCCCAATTCTCCTTCCTCCCCAATTCTTCACACAGACAATCACCTGAATCCTCTCTACCACAGAGGCTGCAGCAACTACACTGGTTAGCAGGGGATTCATGGTGTGCCGCCAGCATGAATATAGCAGCCGATGGGATGGAAGAGGATCCTGGGAGACAATCCACCCTAACTCAGAAAGAGTCAGAGGGATAACCAGGTCAATAGAGCAGAGAAGGAGAGGGAGGCTACCGTGAGTGTAAATCCTGGTTCCAGGGTCTAGCACTTAGTAAGCTTCCAGTAATGGTGAGCTATGAGGCTCTCTGACTTACTGTCTCTCTGAGAGCATCTGGAAAATGCATCCTATTTTAGTCAGTATCTATTGGGGCAATCATGGCATTGGCTGCCAACCATTTATTTGGGAGATTTTATCACCTGCACTGCACAATCAAAGAAAAAAAAAAGACTCATTAGTAAGACTGAGTCTTTCACGTAAAAAGTGATTTTTATCCATTCAGAAGGTCCAGTTCAGTGTTCATTTTGGTATTGTTTTGTACAAGCCTCCAATCATAAAATGCTTTTAAAAACAACACTTCTGTAAGTCTCCCAGTTACCACATAAAGAACTCTTATACTTTTTGACAAATAATCACACTATTGATATATCCTAAACATAATTGTAAACACTCAGTGGGGCCATTTAACTTTAATGACATGTGCTCAAGGAAAAACAGAAAGACTGATGGGCCCCTGTGAGAGAAACTGGAAGTTATAAAACAGGAAGGCCTTTGCCTGCCAATTAAACAGGATCAATGGAGTAGTCCACTTGGAGCCTGGTGGTCGAAAAGAAAACTCAGACACAGACAACAGCGTGGTGCTGATACCAGAGGGAAGTGGGGTGGGGGAGGTAGAAGAGGGTAAAGGGGGGGTAGTGATAGAAGGAGACATGACGGGGTGGTGAACACATGACACAATATACAGTTGATGTACCATAGAACTGTACCCCTGAAACCTATATAACTTTATTAACCAATGTCACTCCCATCAATTCAATAAACAAAGAAAAAAGAAAAATTACAAAACAAAAAGAGAAGACAAAATATTGAGTCTGCCTCAGACGCCAGATCTTAATCTCTGCTCTGCTTTCAATGACCTGGGGATTGTGTTGAACCCTCTGAAGAGGAATGTGAGAATTCACTTAACTGAGGACAGGAATGGAAGAGACTCAGGCAGTCTTTGCTCTGTTCCTTCACAGACATTAGGAGTCACCGAGCTGCTTTCTTCTGGAGAAACAGTGCAGTGTGGTGTCCCTCCATGAAAGCTTTGTTCTCCAGCAGATAATGGAGGACTCCAAGTGCAAACTGAAGAGGTTTTCCTCTGTCTGTACATAGTTATTTTGTTTTAGGTCTGCCCACGGGAGGACTTTGTACATTAGATCTGTGGCAGTAGGGCTCAGACATGACTACAGAAGCAGAGAGTTCTCTCCCAAAGTGTGTTCCCCACACTTACTTCTCAGCACTCCATTTGGAGTCCAGTTTGGAAATTTCCACTATGCCTCCTGAAATCTGTTTTGCCACGGGTGGGGGGCAGGAAGCATAGCTTATTTGAGATGATGGTGCACAATTATTTTTTAAAATCAGACAGGCTCTAGAGGTGAGAATAACAACAACAACAACAAAAAAGCAATCTTCAAACACGAAGTTCAGACACCCACTTCCGGGATAGGTACTGATCCACACAGACACACACCTCCATGCACCACACACCTCCACACACCACACACACTTGTGGCCTAGGACCAGGGCTTGACGGTGGGCCCAGGAATGACAGTTTTTAACTGTGGGCATGTGTGTGTTTCGCCTTTGTAAAATGATGATGCAGATGACCTAGTGAAAGGGTGTTTGGAGGAAAAAATAAATAAAAAAGATGAGATGATTCTCACCCCATCTATATTTCAAAGTAAATCCCTAGGCAAAATGAATCTGCTCTTCAAAGATGTTTTTTCCATCAAAGAACATTCTGCGATCCATGACAGATTTCACTGTGCAATCCCAAATAGATGAATTAACTACTTTACCAGAAGTTTATAGTCAGCTTTCTTCCAATAATTAGGGGTTTATGTCCCTGCTAATAAACTTTGAAAATCAGCTTTAAAATACCAAGGATCCTCAGGCTGGCAATGCCTTTAGAATTCACCTGTCCAAGCCCCTCATTTTATAGATGAGGAACCAAACTCCTGTTGGTCAGAATATAAGTGACAGAAACCCCCAGGGCAGACTGGCTTAAAAGAAAAACAGAAACTTTTATTCAAGGAAGCAGTCCAGGGGTAATGTAAGCTTCTAACATGGTTTAATCAAAGTGCTTAAGCATTGTCATCGGGCAAATCTCTCTCAATCCCTCATTCTATTTGTCTCTGTATTGCCTTAATTTTAGACAGATTCTCTCTCTGGAAAAATCAGAGTGGTCCTGGCTGGTATGTCCTCCAGCTTATATCTAGAAAGCCTAGGACTTCAACAAGAAGAAAGCTGTCTTCCCCACAACTACAGCAAAAACCCAAGAGCTTGCACTCATTGGCCAGCCTGTGTTATATATCCATATTTTTACGTACCTGGAGTGGATGGAACATGCTGGTGTCTACACCTGACCACATGCCCACCCCAAAACCATGGACCGGTGAGGAGAAATCACCAAAGGAAAGTAAGGCTACTTTCAGCCTTAGAAGACAGATGGTGAGTAGATATTAGGCAAAATCAACAGATGTTTACTGCAGGCATCAAGAATGGCTGTGACTTACCAAAAATCACACACAGTTAATGCAACACAGATCTTCTGCATAATGCTGCATTGACTTTTGACCCACTAGGGTCGGAGGAAACATTATTAAAAGGAACCAGAAAATGACTTGGTTTTGAGTCAGCTGATTCCTATCAGGTTACCTGAACAGCGTACAACGACATATTGTCAACTGAGAAAACATATAATGACAAAAGCAGCTATGAATTCAGCAACGCCTTTAACATAATTATTCATCACAAAGATATCTATGTACATTTGCAAAATGGCCATTCAAGTATGTGCCAGGCACCCTACTTATTCTACAGGCAACTCTTGCCCACATAGATTCACAGATCCTTTGTAGTAACCATGAAACACCTTGCTGGGTCCACTGCTCAGAGAATTACTCAGAGTTGTCTAAGGCTAGCCTTGCCTGAAAGGAAAGTGATGTCTCTGGCAAAACTCAAGTAACAATCACTCTCCAAGACTCCTCCAAGGAGGAGATTGAACTTGAGTGCTGCAGGAAGAGCACAATTGCAGCACTGATTGGGGTAAAGTCCCCTTCCTTTGGTGGAAATAGCAGGACGAGAGCATATCAGGAGACCAGCCTGGGTGGAGGAGAGACGTGGGCTGGGAGGCCATGGTGGGCCAGATTTTGGGAAGCCAGAAAATCAGCTTCTGGCTTCTATTTCCATATAAGTCCTGAACATATATCTTGATTTCAGCACTTGATGTGGCGGTGATTAGAGAGTTAAATTTGCAAGTATTGTAATGAACTGAGTGATAAACTACCGAGAAAATCTTCGACTCTGTTAGGAAACCAGTTCTTTTGATCTGTATTGTTTGGGGAATTACAATAAGTTAATTTCAGGGTGTCAGTCTTAGATCAAACAAGAGCCATTTAAGGCTCCACTGAATCTTCACTGTGTGATGAACAGGGAAACGACCCCATTCCCATTTTCCATGAAAAGGGATATGGAGGCTCCGAGTTGGAAATGCCGCTCAGAGCTGCAGAAACTCATAGTTCTACTCTTATTCTGCTGAGGGAACCTTCCTGGTATTGTGTAATTAAGTTAATAATACTTGGTGATTTCATAAGGTCTTCAAATTGTCAAAACTATTCAGTGACCTCAAAGTATCGATATCATGACTCAAGATAAGACATATTTTCATCTTGGCTATTTGAATGGTCTGCACTGGGATGTGCAAAGACTGTTGGTAAAGCCTAAGCTCTTTATCATGAGCAGAGATAAAAAAAATAGAAAGTGAAGTCAACCCAAAGCTGATGAAGCCAGAGACCATGCTAGATACATTCTACTGGGTTGGCCAAAAAGTGCGTTTGGTTTTTCCCATAAGGTGGCTCTGGTAGTGTTTAGTTGTCTTTACCTTCATTTGAAACAATTTTATTATATTGCATTGTGACAGCTGTCATATCAGCATGCATTTTTAAAAAACTTATCAAAATTGGTGAATTTTTGTGCAGCCATTTTAATATTGAAGATGGAAAAGATGCACAATATTTTTGGCATATTATGCTTTATTGTTTCACGAAAGGTTAAAATGCAACTGAAACACGCAAAAAAAGATTTATGCAGTGTATAGAGTAGGTGCTGTGACCGACGGAGCCTGTCAAAAGTGGTTTTGTGCTGCAGATTTCTCGCTAGATGATGCTTCACGGTCAGGTAGAATAGTTGAAGTTGATAGCCATCAAATCAAGACATCAATTGAGAACAATCAACATTATACCACATGGGAGATAGACAACACACTCAAAACACCCACTCAATAAAGTTATTGGTGAAAATGAAAAATATAACTTTTATTTCACAGAAAAATCTAAACAAACTTTTTAGCCAACCCAATAACTCATTTTTCTCATTTAACCTTCCCAAATGTGCATGCTAGGTGTTATTGCCTTCCTATGAACTGCATGGAGCTCAGAAAGGCAACACCACTTACTTAGGGACACCTGGCTTATAGTGGCCTAGTTGACTAGGTAAGAGTCAAATCAAGGTCTGGGTCCAAAGTCCATGTGCTTTCCAATACAGTGTATGACTCTAACAAATCAGAACAGGGGTGGCAGGAGTGACTAAAGTGTTTTGTCTGTTATTGTGCCATGGCTATTAAGCTGAGAAGTACCTGAAACCTGAAATAATTAGAGAACCTTACTCTCCCCATCTCTCACTTCCTGGAATTATTTACCCAACTACAGATAATCAAGCAACAACCTATTTCCACTCAGTCAACTTTATTTTGAGCTCACCCACTAAGCCCCTAAAACATGCTGGCCATTTAATGTACTTAATCTCATTGTATCCCCATAAAAACTAAATGAAGTGAATACTATTTGTCCTTATTTAACATATGGGAAATCTAAGGAACAAGGAGATGGAATGACTTGCCCAAGATCACACAACAATAAAAGTGACAAAGGTAGAATTTCCACCCAAGTTTGGCTCCCAACCCAAGCTCTCCCCTGAGTGGAAGGCACATAGCCATGTCAAGCAAAGAACTGGATATAGTCTTTCCTACTTAATCAATAAAAACTTAACATTCACAGGTAAATTTATAATAAAATCGGCATTTATTTGAGTTATCTGAGTTGTACACCAACCCTGTGTGAAAGGGGAGGTGGTATTTTTAACTTAGGGTAATAGGAGCAGTGATTATCAGACTGTGACTTAGAAAATAATTTTCTGACTCCTTGGTCAGTGCTCTTTCCTTTGGGCAAGGCTGCCTCCAACTATTCTCCAGACAGAGTGGAGGGTGACCAGTTGTACCTCAGGAATTGAAGGGAAAAAGAAATAGACCTCCAGGAAGAATTCTGACCTCCTATAGATCTAGCCCAGTCTCCCTGGCCAATCTTGCAATTTGAACAAATATTCACAGACTACTTATCTGCCAGGACAGTCCCAGGTGCTAGAAATGCAGTTAAGCCAAACTGTCTTTGGATGTCACACACCACGTGTTCAACTATGACCTACAGAAACACTTGCTGTTAGCAAAGGATATACAATATCTACAGAAAATCGAAGGAGGGATAGGGGGAAGAAGAAAGATACCCCAGGTAAATGAAAAGTATGTTCAAAACATATGTACATTTGGAAACTGTACCTTATTTGGTGTGGCTGAAATGAAGCTAGAAATGTAGGTGGGAAGAAGATCCTGAAGGGTCATAAATATCATGATAAAGGACTTGAACATTATTCCGAAGGCTTGGGCAACAAATAAAGAAATTTTAACCACTGAATAAATTTGAAGTTCTTTAACTTGCATACTTGAAAAGTCCACTGGTTGGCAGTGGGCAGAATGAATTGGGAAAGGATAAAGGTAAGAAAACCAGTTAGGAAGTTATAAAAACCATTTGGATATTTTTTTTTTCTTGGTGTGAAACTGAAGTATCCACGGGGGAAGATAGGAAGGCAGGGGCTGAGTCGAGAGATGTTCATGAGACTGAATTAAGAGGTATTCATGAAAGATTAAAAGTAGAGGTTGAAAATTCAAAAGGTCCATGATGACTCTGAGGTTTCTGATTTCAGTCATTGGAAAGAGCAGGCGGGAGAGAGAGATGAAGATATACTTTTACACATGTCAAACTTGTAAGTCTTGGATGATGTTCAGATCTATGTAAATACAGGTCTGGACTTCTAGAGGGAGGGCAGGGGTGGAGGTAAGGACTGGAAAGTCTTTAGTATGTAGTCAGCAACTGAAGACAAAGGCAAAGGTAACACTACCCAATGAGAGAGGGTAGGAGTGAGCAGATGGAACCCTGGGACATCCCAGCACCTGAGTCCAGCAGAGATCCTAGAAACCAAGGACAGAGGGAGGTCAGGAAGGAGGAAGGGTCAACAGTGAGCTGACAGGTGATCATTTCATTCCGTACCCCAAAGTTTCCACTAAACTTTAACAAGTTCCTCTACAATTGGTTCTAGTTAAATGTGAGAGAAAATAAGATGGCATTTTTTTTTCCTTGGAGATGGGTTACTTCTTTTTACAGAGGGAAAGTCAATTGTTTATATTAAAAAACCATTCGTGTCTCACCATTTAAATCAAGGAATCACAGGTAGAAAACAAGACTCATAGTTCTAACCTAGAGTATACGTTTGTTTCTCTGAGCTACAGATGTTTCCTGGAATTAATTCTGTCTTTCCTGTATGTTCACTTTAAGGAAACAGTACTGAAATATAAGCTGAAGCCCTATATGGTCCTGTCTAGAAATCAAGGTGCTGAAGTCAAGGAAACACAGTCCAACAGTCATAAGTATTTTGAGAGTAATTTTAGTTATTACTTAAAGAGCATGAAAGGGAATTGAGTTTATATTCCACCCTGGCCTTCTTACTGTTTTTCTAACACTTTTCCTTTCCTGCAGCTCAGCAGCTGCTTCAGAGCTTCACACTCATAAGGCCAAATTTCCTCTTGTACCTCCCAAAGCTTCCAAAAGCCCCACCATCTGTTATTCACCCCCTGTCCTTCAGCCCATGAACTATCTGTATACCAGAACTTCCACCAGAGAGATAGAGAGAGAGAAAGAGAGAGAAGCTGAATAAGCAAAGATTAGATTCCCTCAAAGTCAGCAGTGACAAGTTCAGTAAAGCCTGGGAAATGCATATTTTAATAAATGTTGCCCCAACTCCATCTAGTACTTTAAAGTTTTCTAAACACACACATTTGTATTCTCATGTGTTCCTCATATCACTGCTTCTCTGAGGTTGGTGGAACTGATTTCAATATCTCTGAAATCAGACAGTAACATACCAAATCCCTTGTCTGAACTCACCCATTCAGTCACACCAGAATCAAACAACCTTCAGCAAGTTCTCCTGCCTCTAGCATAGAAGTGTCATTTAAGCCATCTGGCTTGTCCCCAAGCACCACATGGCTCAGCCTCAGCAGATACTCCCTGACTATGCTGTGGCTGGTGAGAATAAATATAGGAGCACAAATCCATTTATGAAATATGACATCTTAAGTGAATTCCATTATAGGGGAAGAAAAAATAATTTTCCCTCTATCTTTCTCAGTTCTTAGCTGAGACCCTGTAAAAAGAGACATATTACCAAGAGGAAGTACAAATGAAATTTATTAACATGTGTACCTCACGCACACATGAGAGATACCCAGGGAAAAGTGAGTAACTCAAAGACGTGGATTAGAATTCAGGCTTAAATACCATCTTAACAGATGTTGGTGAAAGTTCAAAGGAAATGGATTTATGACAATGGAGTTCCTTTTAGAGAATCTGTCTTTAGGCAGGTAAAGGGAGTTCAAAGAAAGCCTCTGTCTGCATTTGCTGTATTTCACATGCCTTCAGTTCAAAAGAGTCAATATAATATGCCATAGTGGCATATTTTGGGGTGGCATATTCTGCTACCCTTCTCCATTCATAAGCCAAGAAACTTAAATTCATGGGGAAAAAAGGTGGGGAGAAACGTACTCCATTTTCTCAATTTTGACTACATCAGTAGTCTTGTCACCTCCTGTGGACTGCAACTTGTGATCCTGAACATCACGTCATTTCTTTTAGGCTTAAATTTTGCAAGCCCACAATTTGTGTTGAAATCATACCAGTTCATGCCTCCTGCCTGACAGACAGCTCCTTCCTGACACCATCATCTGCCAGATGCACTAAATTTGGAAGGAGATGCCAGAAACCTAGCATCCCCCTCTTCAAAGACAATTCTGTATAAATTATTCAGAAATCCTGAGCAGTATTTGCTGGCCATTTTACCCACCCTCCACCTTTCCTGATGGCAGTGAGCAAAACTCAGTCTTCTACAGGACATCTTATTTCATCTTTTCCTGACTTTCAAACCACTATAATTGAGAGATAGATAAGTACAATAAAAAGAGCTATTTTATTCATGGAAGAAAATCATGTATCTAACATCATCTCTATCATTGTGCTCAGAGGAAAGGAGAGAATAGACAGCAATTTTGGTAACTAATTCTTCACATAGTATTCGGGCCGCCATCTGGTCTCCTGCTCCGCCAGAAAAGTAAGTATACTGGGGCTGCAAGTAAGTATTGAAGCCCTGTTTACTCTGCACATCTTAGAGAACCATCATGCCAAAATTAAAAATACTATTGGCACCAGGTGCATGCTAAGAATGTAAGTAGTGCTGTTAATTTACTCTAATTAATTAATTACAGTAATGTCCTGATCTATAGGGAATTTCCCTAGAAAGAGAAGTGGAATGGTTAAATAAAGCTCTAAAGCTGCTCCATCCCTCACCCTGGAGGCAGCGTACCCCAGAAGGGCTGCTACCAAAACTCTGGGGCAAGGGGGGGCGTTGAAAGAAGCCCCCAGGGTAGCCAACATGCCAGTGTGTCTCAGCAAGCATCAGGACGCGTGGAGCGGTTGTTAGAACACACGCTCCTGGGCCCTCCCCATCCAGTTTCTGGTTGTTACTAACAAGTTCCCAGGTGACATGGCTGCTGTCCATGAGTGGGAGGCAGAGTGAGCTCTGGGATCAGCCAGACCTGGATGTAACTTACGGCTTAGCTAGCTAACTGCGAGACCCCGTAGCAGTGTCTTACCCACTCTAAGAGACACACGGCTCATCTGTGGGGGAGTGACGGCAATGGCCCCCAGTGCTGCTGTGAGGAAGAGGGGCATACAGCCTGACACAGTGTGTGGCCCTTAGCAGGTGTCACAGAGATGATGACTGGCAGCAGAGGCGGCAGCACCAACGGTGTGTCTCAGTTACACACCAGGCATGAGTGTCTCAGTGCAAACCCTGGAAGGGACACCCATTTTCCCTGGCAGTGTCCTGTGTGTGCCCCTGTCAGTTTGCTTTCTGTAAAAAGCCCAGTTCTTAAGTGAAGACCAACAACACATGCAGGCCCCTGACAACATACAGTAAGGGCAATAACTGACAGCTAACAAGCACTTCCAAGATGCTGGGCCACATGCCCAGAGACATACCACCTCTCCATTTCCACCTGCTAACAACTGAATGAGGCAGAAGCACCATCCTGCCTACAGCATGGTAACTGAGGGGAAACTGAGTCTCAAATGGGGTTGGTAACTTTGCCAGGGTTAGCCCACCAGCAGGCGGCAGAACTAGAATTCCAGCCCACGTCGGTCTGACTCTGGAGCCCGGGTGGTAGCCACTGTGTGTGGGCTCACCTACGATGGTGACAGTGACGCCACGTGGCATTTTCTCAGGGCTTCTCAGCTTACACAACACTTCCTTCTCCGTTGCTGAAGCTGTCCTCCCACTGCCCAGAGGATAAGCAGGGTGGGCACTTGTCTGTTCACTCTGCAGACTCAGGGAGGTAACAGGCGGTTCCATGCCTGACACTCGCGCACTGTCCCCGTTTCACACAGACTGGCCCTGCTGCCATCCTGTCTCACGAATCCACCCACTCAGGAAGCAGCAGCCCACTGGCCACCAGTGTAGGTGTAAAAGCTGGCCTCTGTCTCCACGCAGGGAAAGGCTGTCTGGGTGGGGACCCAGCTTTGGGAGCAAAGTCCATGTGTTTGATTTCTGAGTTTTGCTACTTACTTGCTGTGTTCCCATGAAGAAATAATTTAATATCGCTGAGTAACCTTATAAAATCCCCAGCAGCTCAGTGATTATTTGTGGAGATAAGAAAATATAGGAGAAAAAGAAATGTCAGAGAAGAAAATGAGATATAATTCCACGAATCACCCACACCTCATACCAGTTTGAGGACCTACTGACATGTCTTACCACAAGGGTGATACTTTCTATATCCTCAGACCAGGGGCAGATTAAAAAGTGATACGGCTCAGAAATAGTAACAGTTAATGAGAAGAGATAGAAACAATATGTATGAGGATCTTTTGTTTACTGGACACTCTGATATGAGGCTCAAATACATTTGTATATTTAATTTCATCCTTTTAAAACATTGTAAGGGTTTGGAGAGAATGAAAAGGGAAAAGGGGGTCAAATCTATGAGGATGGAGGGAGATTAGACTATGGGTGGTGAGCACACAATGCAATATGCAGATGATGTATTATAGAACTGTATGCTTGAAACATATATGTTATTAACCACATTATCCCAATATATTCAATAAAAAATTAAGAACTATAGAAGTAGTCTAAATGTTCTAGTCTTCCAGTTGAGCTTAGAGAAGTCAAGGTATCCAGCAGGACAAAAACATAGAGCTGTCTGCTTCCAATGCCCTCTCTCTCCACAACCAACCCCATACATTTCTGGACAGAAAGGAGCTCGACATTCATCTCCACCAGTGACGTGCGGCTGCCGCCTCTACCTGCTATCAAGAGCTCCTTGGACACAGCTCTTCCCAAGTCTCCTTTCAGTGACTTTGTGTTGATGGCTTCAAACTAGCCATGGTGGGAGTGTTCACACCATGGAAATCAGCTACAAACCAGGGTTCACCCTGCCCCAGGACCGCCGCATCCCCCTCCTCAACCCATACAGCAAGAAAGCCAAACCTTCTATTTCCTTTCAGCCAAGGTTTGTCTCCTGTTAATATTTCTGGGAGGAAAACTAAAGCTGCTTTGATCAAAAATTGTCTTGACTTCAGAAGAGACTTTGTTCCTGTTCCTTCACTCGATGAATTGGTGTTCATTATCCCCAGCGCTCAAGCAAAGCCTGAGTGTTCTGGGAACATCGTTCCATTTGCCCTCTCAGAGCCCGCAACGAGGGCTGAATATCAGAACATAAAATCATCAGCAGTGTCTTCTTCTCTATCCCAGCCTCAGGACTCACTGAAGTGAGTCCACGAAACTGTCAAACAACAAGGACAAAGAGAGGGACTGTCACTTCACCTTGAGTATATTCCTTCCTAGGGATTGTTAGACGCCCCCTCTCTGGGCCCAGGAGGAGGTCTTTTCCATGTTGATAGTGAAAGACTTTGCTTCATTCTGTGGTGGAAGCAGGAAAATTCCCCCACCGCCTGCCCCTCCCTCTCTCCTGAGGGCTCCCTTTCCCTCTCACGAGGGTGATTAAGGGAATCAAGAGAGCCCTTTGCTTTCTCTTGCCTTTAAATTGCCCTTCACGCTCTATGCACTGTATGGAGCTCGTTAGTTGCTTCTTCCCTGCATTTCTGTCTTAGACCTTCACAGATATCATGACACAAGAACTTCTGATAACAACCTCTTCTGCAATTCCACAAGAGCAAAAAACAACCACCTTTTGTGTTTCTTAATTCGTTAAAAAGTAAATAAAAATAGAAGCTTAAAAACAACAGCAACAAGTTGCCACCCTCAGGGAGAAGCCACCTTATTCTGGTAGAGATGCTTCTTGTTCTCCTGTTGCTCTTTTCAAGAATCACTTGTATTTTTCTGCTCACTACCAAGCTCTACAGTCACTCTGTCATCTTGAAATATTGTCACGCTGCCAAGGAGACGACTGGTCCTAGCTTAAGCTCTGAGTGGCCCAGGGGGCTGCATGGCTGTGGAGCACAGAGGGAATTTGACTGTAACCTATCTGAGCCAGCCAGAACACCCAGGCTCCTGCAGCAGGCTGGAATGCTTCAGTTGTGATTAAAACCCACCCTGGAGTTGGAGGACTCCCTTTTATAATGAAATATGAATATAAATCACAAGAGATTCGCTTAGGAAATAGAACCTGATTTTAATTTCCTAGTCTAACCTTTCAATCAAAATTTGCTTTTCATTAAGCCAACAAACAGTTTCGGAGCAGGACTTTTTTTATGAACAGAGTGTACCGCTAGAGAACATAGAAGGTAAATAGTTAAAAAATGAGAAAAACTGCCCCCAAGCACACACTCACACATACCCACAAACACACACAGAGAAAGTCTAGGTAGCTTGAATCTTTTTTCATTTTAAGTCCAGCAAATATACCAGTCAGAGCTCTCCAGAGAAACAGAACAGGAAATTGTCTATCCATGTACCGATCAAAAGGGAGGGTGAGGAGAGAGAGAGAGACAGAGACAGAGATTTTAAGGAGCTGACTCGTGATTATGGGGACCGGCAAGTCTGAAATCTAGAGGGTCAGCTGACCGGCTGGAAATTTAAGTGAGAGTTTATGCTGAGTAGGGCAGGTCAGTAGGCTGGAAACACAGGCAGGATTTCTGTGGTAGTCTTGAGGACAAATTCTTTTTTTCTTTGGTAAACCTCAGTATTTTGCTCTTAAAAGCCTTAATCAGATTAGATGAGGTCCACCCATATTTTGCAAGATAATCTGCCTTACTGAAACTCAACTGATTATAAATATTAATCACATCTGCTAAATATCTTCATAGTAGTATCTAGATGGTGTTTGACCAAACTACTACACACCACAGCCTAGTCAAGTTGTGACATAAAATTAATCATCACACCAAATGTTTCTGTTGTACAACCAAAGTGAGGATCATTGACTTAAAATCAAAGTATTTTGGAGGTAATTATTAGGGATTTGTGGGTGTTTAAAGACACCTTCATTTCCTGAGAAACTGGAAAAGTTGGATCATTACAATAAAAATTTGTCAGTCTGTCCTCTTTCAATTAAAACATATTTCCTGGGCACCCACCTTGTAACAGACACTGCTCTGAGCAGCCTGTAGATTCTGCAAGTGTAACCCTGCCCTCAGTTCATTTCCTGGTAAGAAAGGACAAAAGCCAGCGGCTCGTGCCAACAGCTCTTAAGGTTATTAGGCCTTGCCTCCCTCGATCTTCCCCATAGTGATGGCTTCTAACCATTTCAGCTTGCCTGACTCCTCCTCGCCATCCTTCCTTCACTGACATCAGATAAGGTTACCTCCTGTCTTGTTGAAAAGACGGAGGCAAACAAAAGGAAAGTGTGTTTACCCAAACACTTTCAATATCTATAGATGGGATCCATTAATTGCGGACCCCACATGAAGATTAATTTTGTGCAGAGCAGGAATCAGTTGGGATACGGCTGCTGTGGCCTGTGATTATTGGGTTCCCGATCAGTTATCCCGATCAATTCAGACATTCCTTCTTACCTGCAGATAAGTTGCCACATAGGTGGATGGGTTATCTCCACTTGATTTGGCAACCGGTGAATCATATTTCCCTAAGTGAGTGATTCCCCCAGAAAAGTGTTTCCCACAAATTCAGATTTATAGTTCCTATGGGATTGAGAACTATAATTTTAAATGGTCCCTGAACCTCACTCATTCACTGTAAAGTAGGCTGACGCAGCTGAACTATTTACTGGTAGCAGGCAGGAAACGTCTGGGATATCCTGTCTTCACAACTGTAACGATAGAAACACTGGAAAAAAACAAACCTTCAAAGAAAAAATGAATAACAGGAGTCCCATCCTGTGTCTCATGGTGGAAAATGGACTGAGAATCATTGCCTTCTTCCCTACTTCTAAGACCCAGCATTTCTTTTTTTTAAATTACTTTATTGTTGTTCAATTACAGTTGTCTGCATCGTCTCTCCTCCCCTCTCTTTTCTGTGTGACTACGCCTTTCTTTCTCTTTTACCCTCAAGGGGTAATAAAGTTATTTGTCATTGTTCCAATCTCTTAAATTTACCTTTGTAGTATTAGATATATTGAAAGCCACGAAAAGTTGAGAAAGACTAACTGAACTGTGGAACTGTTCAACTGAACTGTGGAAGTGACAATAGCGCAGATATTTATTGCAGAAATTCCAAGGCAAGTAAAAAAATTCAAAGGCTTCCTTTTCATCATCCATTTGACTTTCTTTTAAAAGGTCTCCAGATCTGGAGCTGTAAATCTTGTTTCTAGTTTTTCTACTTCGGTCATCAAGCTATTTAAAATACTTAAGGATTAAGTTAAAACCCCTGTAACTCTTTCTCCTTTAACTCAGGAACAAGATAGAAATGCAGATTCTCAGACCTCCTGTGAACCCTAAGAAGAAATATATCTGCCAAGAAGTACTTCTCTTGGTTACCTGGGCCCAAATCTACAACCAGAGCCCAACACCACTGCTAGAGGCCTCTCAGCCACTCCGTGTTTCAGGGGAAAACCAGACTGAACTTTCAGCCTCCTGTGGTAAGCTCCTGCTGGCTGAGTCAACTGTTATAATGGAGTTCCTGGTTTCATCTTTCAACCAATGGAC
Source organism: Micronycteris hirsuta (assembly GCA_004026765.1). Lineage (NCBI taxonomy): Eukaryota > Metazoa > Chordata > Mammalia > Chiroptera > Phyllostomidae > Micronycteris > Micronycteris hirsuta. The sequence continues at coordinate 29,652 of PVJI01007640.1, forward strand.
TGAGACCTGCCTTGTCCAATCAGAACCGCAGAATTATTTTCTCATTTGCATGTAAACTGACCCACCAAAACTACCCTATTGATTTCATATATGGACTTGTATGTGGAATCTAATGAACAAAATAAACTAACAAAATAGAAACAGACTCATAGAGAACAGACTGATGGATGTCAGAGGGGTGGGGAGTTGGGGAGCCAGGCGAAAAAAGTAAAGGTATTAAGCAAACGAACAAACAAACAAAAACCAAAAACAGATACAGACAATAGTGTGGTGATTATCAGAGGAACAGAAAGCTTGGGGGAGGTAAAAGAGGGTAGTAAGGGTATAGGGAAAATAAACGGTGATGGAAGGAGATTTGACTTGGGGTGGCGAACACATAATACGATATACAGACGATATATTATAGAACTGTACACCTGAAACCTATATAATTTTATTAACCAGTCACCCCAATAAATTCAATAAAAAAAATAACTATAATACTGTAACAACCTGTCAGAATGCACAATACTGACCAATGACGACTGCATGATTCAGATGACTAAGAACTGTAGGAATCTTATTTACATAAAATTGGACCAATCAGGAACCTGGGCAGGAGTTTTCTCTATAAAAGGCAGTCTCACCATTGTCTCCATGGAGCACAATTTTGGTTTCCACTGGAGGCTTATTTCCCTGGTTTGCAAACTGCTCACCTGAACAAAGTTTCTCCCTCCCACCCTCTGCAACACATGCAATTCAGAAACAAATCATCAAATGTATGGTCCACGAATTGGATTTCTCAGAAAGATAAAAGTGAGTAGAGAGGAGAGGTTGCGACATAAGACATGCTAGGGTAAAAATCTTGTTCACTACCATGGCTACCATGATGTGTTTAAGGGAGAAGAGATGAAACACGACAGAAAGGGAAACCCAGCACTGACTTTTATTTCTGTCCAAAGACAAACCAAAGTAAGAGCCCACCCTCCAGCTCTGCTCTTCCCCTGGACTCCCACTCGCTGTATCTGCATTCTGTCTCTGTTCCAATTCTCTTGTTCCTGCATCACACGGGAGCAACATGGAACAGAGAAAAGAGCACTGGGCGGTGATGGAATATGACCTCTAGCTCTGGACTTGTCATTTCTTTTTAGCAGTGTTCTGAGAGCTTCAGTTGCCTCATTTCTAAAATGAGAAAGACATCTGTCTTTCCAGGTCACAGTGCTGTGTTTCTATCCAGGCTGCAAGGGTTAAACGTCCCTGGATCTACCACTGCTGCTACTTCCTTGCCAGAGACTCAGGGACTGAAGTTACCCCATCATTTGAATGAACTGCCTGCTTACTAAGGCTGATCATCCACAGAGGGGCCGAAGTTATGACCTCACAATGATTCAGTTTCTCATCCTCTGAATGCGTGATGAGTTATTTGAACTACTCATAACTAATAAGTCCAATATAAAATTTCCTGATCCTTTAAGGATAAGCATCTTGCTGCAAAATATTTCTTATAAGGAGGTTTTGTTGGTGTTAGAATGTCTCAAAAACAAAATTCTCAAGTATGTTCCTCACAAATTAATCACATAAAATGCTTGGTGTCAGGAGAGACCATCCTAATTAAGTCTGGGAATAATCCATACTAATCTCTCCCCTTTGAGATTCACAATGAATATTAGCAAATTAAAGACTCTGAGAAGCAGTCACCTGTGTAAGTTTAACCCAATGCTTTCCAAATTTCTTTGACTAAGGAAGCCATTTGATATGTTCTTACCATTGGTTCCCTGATAAGTGGAACAAAGATAAGGATTTGAATGCAGAGTTTCTTAAGGAAGTGGGGAAGTAAAACAGTATGGAGAGGGAAGTCCACATAGGTTCTGAAAAAGAAGATTATCTCTTTGGATTCCTCTGGGAAATTCTAGGCAACATTGTTGAGCATACCTCAGAATTGTCCCAGAGTTGTCCCAGAGAGAAAGAAGCTGAGGTGTTCATCTACCAGCTCCTGTCCATCACTGGCCAAAGGTCTATCCAAAGTTGTAAACTCCTCAGCACCTCTATATGCCCTTCGGGAGCGAGTTCCGGGAGCCAGCAGGAGAAAGTCATTATAGTTCCTAGGGCAGTGTGTGCCAAGAAGAAGTCAGTGGCCATTGCTGGTATCCCATGCATTGGGTGACAAGGTGACATTTTCACCCTTGTGGAAGTAGAAGCCCACACTTTGGAGAACAGATTTTGAGAATGAACAGAAATTCCAATGACACCAATCTTGGGGGTTCTTTTTTCTGTTAGGTTGATGGTTAAGGAGAAAAAAGGTGATGGGAAGAAGGAAGATATGATCACGCGAACCCCGTTTTCCCCTGGCCTCCAGTGACACCCTGTCTTATTTCTATCATAAATTTTTGCCCTTTAATTGTCTGTTTTCCTCACACCTGGCAAACATTTAAGGAGCATCCACTATGTGCCTTGTTCTGGGCTGGTAACATAAAGCACAATAGGCCAGATTCTCTATCCTATATTCCATATTCTATAATAGAGAAAGTAAAAGAGAGAGACAGAAGCATGTTTCCTAGCTTAGGCCAAGAAATTGGATTCATCAAAGCCTCATCTCCAAAGATACTGAGTCATATTTTAAACATTTGTGTCTTCAAAGAAACAACCAATCTAGAAAATGGCAGCACTCACCCATGCCCAGGAATGATCACTTATCAAGTAAATAAATACTACTGGATCTGTGCAGAAACTTAAAAATACCCATGATATTTAAGCCTGCAGAACAACCCATAGGGAAGGGGATGGAGGGTGTGGGGGCCCAGAGAGCCCCAAACATGAAAATGTTTCTACCAGTAATTTGCCAAGAAAAGATCAATAGTGATCCACATTTTTAACACCATCTGAACCACAGGGTGACAATGAAATTATGGGAGAAAAAACCTGGACAATTTTCCTTGGATATTGATGATAATCAGAAACTCTTCAGTTACCCTATTTCTCCACATACACATTCTTTTAAGGCAGTTAAATACTGAGGTTTGTCCAGGATAAGAACCACAGCTCAACATCCAATGAGGCCAGCTTAACAAGAAAGTGTCACTAAGTATCACCACTTTGTAACTACATAACTCAGTTTATTCAATAACTCACTAGAAAAGATGAATGTCTCCTACCTGTCAACAGAAGACAAACTCCCTGCCTTCAAGAAGCTTATGTTCTCTTGAAAGTAACAAAGAGCCAATTGCCATTTGGTGTATTAAATGCCATAATAAAGGCATTTCTGGATCAGCCTGGAGAGAACCTAGGGCAGGTATCCACCTAGTCCTTAGAGGTGAGCAAAGATTTCCCAGGGCAGATATTAGGACGCCTAGGATTTGGGTGGCCTATTTCAAAGCATGACAAGAAAGTAGCTGATGGCTCCAATGAAGGCTTTATTCAGCTGACGCACTTCAGAAGGTACCTGAGAGGGGCTCGTGTTCTGAGGTCAAGCAGGGTGGCACTCTATCAGGGTCAGTACAAGAGGGGCTATGTGTCCCCGCAGTGGGGCTCAGGTGGGAGTGTTTATCATTAACTGCTACAAAACCTTCCGTTAGAACAATGAGTGACTGTTCCAGTTTCCATGCCTCGTGCTCAGGAGCATCTGTGTGATGCTGTTCTGGTAACTGTCAGAACTTGACTCTCGAGAACTGTTTTAGCAAGTCTGGTAGTTTTTTTCCAATTAATTAAGGTTCAGAGGCAGGGAAGATAGCCAAAAAAAAGGTAGAAAGGGGAAAATTAGAGAAAAGAGGCAAGTCTGGAAGGCAAGAGAAACAGGAGACCCTCTGTCACGTTTGCCTCTATCCTTTTACAAAAAGTGTCTTCTTAATGCCATGGGCCTTGTTTTTCCACCATTAAAGAAAAAAAAAACATGAAGGAAACATCTGTACACAGAAAGCGCTTAGTTAGGTTTCCAAAGGATGCAGGAACGGGTGGTTTCACATAATTTTTCCAGCCAATGCATTCTCAAGGGTTCAGTGTTTGCCTGAAGCCATGACTGTTAATATACAAATGTTGAATGAACCATTTTTAAAAAGAACCAGTGTAACCAGTGTGGCCTTCTGATATTTGCATTTGATGGTGGGCAGCTAATGCTGCTCTCTCAGGATTTTCTTCTTTGAACTTATTAAGTCTTACATCTAAGAGGAACAAAACTGCGAAATATGTTTACAATAAAATATGAATAAATATATAATATGTGTTAATATTTTATAGATAACCCTTAAGATCTGCTAGAAGGAGCATGGTAGGTGCCAGGTTCTGCCAGCTGAGATAAAAGACTTGCAAGTGTTTTGATATTTTCAGAAGAAAGACGTTCTGTACTCAAGCTGTTGTTTCTAAAGCTGTGAATAATCACAAATATAATGAGACATCCTAATGACACAATTTTTAAGCAAAGAAGGTAGTAAGAAATTCTCACAATTCACTTGCTTGGCCAATGTTAATTTTCATGTTAGAAGAGGTTAGAGACCAAGATGTGTTCTTGAGAAAAATCACTTTTTCTTTCTGTGCAAGGGGCCTCCGTGTCCTCACCTGAGCCACGGCATTAAAAGGGATGGGAGGGGTGAAATTCTTTAACATTTCAACACTCTGTGTTCGGCTCATGTGCTAGGTAGCTGCATGGAGATGGTTTCAGCTCTGGACCTTCTGGCTTAATTTCACAGGCAAGTTTATTGGCACATTGGAGTTTTCCCCACTTCATGACATTCAAATTCCTATCTGAGGGCTGAAAATGGCGATGTGGGGAGGAGAAAAATGGAAAGGGAAAAATGTAACCAATTTCTCACAAATAAGATCAGTGCTTCTAGGATGAAGGATCTAGGTATTCTTGGGTATTAGAGAAAGAAAGCCTCCAGTATTATTGGTTACAACAGAATCATTGAGAAGGAAGATGGGTCACAATAAAAAGAAATGGCTGAGGAACGAAGAAAACTTGACCTGTAGGGCTTTAGACCTTTGCAAGTGCACCCCGCTGTGATTCCCGGGCTGATGATTCCTGATGAGCATACTGACAGCGAGTGGTCCTAGAGAATTCACTGGAAAGGTATCAGCCAACCCATTGCACCTCGCATATATGACAGGTAATGCCCAAAAACCATTTGGAAATTTTAAACCATAAATACTACACCTACTAAGCAGTAGGTTTATAGGGATAAACTATAACCTAGACACCAATCATTAGAAAACAATTTTGGAGGGGTCAATCAACCAATAATTATTTCTAAAAATTACAAGCAAAATATTCTTTTGAAATTAAAAAGGGTTTTTGTTGTGGTTATTGTGGTTGTTTTTGTAGGTGGCTTTTTGGGTTGGGTTTGTTTTATTTTTCTAGTCAATGACCTCAGCACATAGTTGCCTTGCAGATGCCTAACTTTTATTAAGTTTCCAAAGTGTTGCTTATTTCCTTAGCACAAAAGTCAAAATTTATACCCCAAACTTTCCAATAAAAATAATTCTTAGGTTTCCCATAGATTCCATACCCAAGAAGGAATGTAAGTGGAGAGAGGTAAATTACAGGCCCTTTCTCCCTACACAGATGATCCTGAGTTTGACTTAAGTCACCGCTACTCCATCAATTGCTATATATATTTATAGTAATATATATATAGCAATATATTTGATATAATATATTTATATGTATATGTGTATGTGTGTGTATGTGTGTGTGTGTATAATATATATATACATAGTATCTGCTATATATCAAGCATTATGAGATATTCCAAGTTCTAATTTTCCATGATTTTTGTAAACTTAAGAACTTAACAAGGGTCATGACCAAGACAATACACTGACCACTTAGGACCAAGGCTGGGCAATATTTTGCTTCACTATAGCATAAACTCCAATATCTCTCAATATGACAATTTTAATATTTATTTATGTTTTAGAGGTGGGGAGGGGAGGGAGAAAGACAGGGAGCGAAACATAGAAACATCGATGTGAGAGATAAACATTGATCGGTTGCCTCTCATACACGCCACACCTAGAAACCGAACCCCTAACCCAGGCACGTGGCCTGACCTGGAATTGAACTGGCGACATTTTGCTTTGCAGGACAATGCCCAACCAACTGAGCCACACTGGTCAGTGCTCACCATGACAATTTTAAAAGTCACTCCCCCACTATGGTTATAACCACAGTTAGTTCACCTCAGTGAATTAATTTGTGGCATTTTGGTTAAGTTTTGTATACTATTTATAGAACATATAGAGCAAAAGAAAAAGAAAATTAAGACTGTCAGATTCCAGCAACCAGCAGAACATGTTTTATGCATTATTTTAATAATTTTCCTGTTAATTAATGCTTGTTCTTATACTTTTAATGAAACAAAGAAGCTCTGAAAGTTTTAATTCCTTGCAAAAAAAGTGTTTCAAGTCCTGGAGATTTGGCTGGTGTAATGCTCTTCATGAATAAAAAGCTTCCAGCATTAAGAATTTTTAACATCCTAAGTCCCTAGGGATAGAAAAAGTAGAACATTCAGACTGAATATAAAAGACAAAAATCTAGTTAGAAATTGCCCAGGAGAATCAAGATAAATACGAAATGCTTATGATCTGCTACAGAAATTCAAAAATAAATAAAATCAGCCTAAAATGACCTAGTTAGATACCTACTCTGCTTAGAGATTGCTTGTTAGTGTGTGACCTCACAGCTATGAAGACAAGGTAGGAAGCTGATACACGGCTCTACTGTGAGTTAAGAAACACAAGTTTAAATCTTTGCCCTGACACTGACTAGTGGTGTGACTTTGAAAAACACACATCCTCCCTAAATCTGTTTCCTCATTTAAAAAGTAGGAATCATAAAACTCATCCAACCCACTAAATGAGAAATGAGACAACATATTTAAAGTGCTCCAACATTTTAAAACTTCGTTTCATTATAAACAAACACCACGAATGACCGTGCATTCTTCGTTTAAACTACCAAGGGAACGTGTCAGAATCAAGCGTGTGCCTAGGAAGGCCGGCGTCATCATCCACTTCACCCCAAACGACTGACCCAGAGCTGGGAGTTTCAAAGAGGGGAGGAAGAAACACAGGGGGAGGCCCATTCAAGAATAAGACAAGCTAGCTCCTATCCCCAGTTAGGTGTGCATAAAGTAGCATATTATTGCCCCAGCTGCTGCTGGCAGCCACTCGATACCATAAGGTAAAGCAAAGACAGTAGATGAAGTATAGAAAGAACCAGGATATCTGGAATTTTTAAGGAAGCTGTGCACTCGAATGCCATGAAATTAACCAAGCCTGAGGCCTGCTCTGCCTCTCCATGACCAGATGCGGGCTCCATAATGTAGTAGCAAGGAGAACCGTCCGGAGAGCTACTTTCTGAGTTTAAATCCTGGCTCTTTCACTAACTATTTATGTGACTGTGGACCCTTCTGGATCCGTTTTTCATCTTTAATATGAAAATAATAGTAGTTCTCCCCCCATAGGGTTGTTGTGAGGATTAAATGAGTAACTAATTTTAGGGCTTTTGATATTTGTCATATTATAGGCATTATATAAGTCTGTTTGTTATCAAATAATTTAGAACTATTTATTTATTTATTTATTCTTTTCAACAACGTAGGTTATGCTTTGTTATTTGGTCCCAAAGCAAGCTAAATAGACCATTTTTCTTAGTCCTCTGCATCAGCTGTTCTTAATTAGAATGTCAAAAAGCAGTGGTCTATCAAAAGTAAATTATAGTAATACTAATTTAACAAGTTAAACCCTGAAATTATTTAATATATGTGAATCTAATTATATATAGATATGTATATATCTATATATATATAGAGAGAGAGAGGGAGGGAGAGAGAAAGAAGCAAATTCAATATTATCTTGATACCAACATTATGCGTGCACACTTTGCCACAATTAGCTATGTGATCCAGAATAAACAATTTCCCTCTCTGTGTCTCAGTTTTCGGGGAAGTGGAATTACACCCAATAATGCACAGGGGCTGAGAATGACCTGGGTTTGCCATGGGAGCGTGGTGCACATGGCGTGCCATAGGCTGATTCTGAATCTCCACCCTGAGCTCTCCAGGGTAGCTACTTGAGGGCCAGGTCGGCCATTCTTCCCACATCATCCCGCTTGTGGGAAAGAGCAAGTTCTGTAAACACTGCCTTTTGTGTCAGGGGTTAGCTAGATGCTCACTACACTTACTACCTCTTCTTCTATGTTTCAGCGTCCCTTGCTGTTAGGTGGGACATGTGATAGAGTTTAGCCAATAGAATATGGACAGAAATGAAAAAAGCTACTTCAAGGCTTAATTCATAAAAGCTTCCTGTATTTGACACCCTATCCCTTTTCTCAATCCACCTCCAATGGAAAAGACTTGAGGGCCTAGAGGGGGCGGAGCTACAACATGGAAGGTATGTGCGTCCATGAGCAGCGGAAAGCTAATTGTCCAGAAACAATTAGCACTGAGCAGTGATGTAAACCAGACATGAACTTGTACTGTGCTAATTCCCTGAGAATGTGGGGGTTATCTGTTAAAACAGGTCACATTCCCTTAATAAACTCAGCAAAAGAAAAAAAAAGGGGTGCCCCTTAACAAGACACCATTGAAATCAGAAAGAAACTGAATGCTGTTCTCCTTAATCGTACCCTTAGCAAGGACTCTGGGTAATCAGCTCAGTTACTAGATTTGTTGGGCAGCTTTCACATGAAACATGAGAATAAAGGTGAAGTGTGCTGTCTGCCTCTGATGAGGACAAATCACAGCACTCACAGTCACTCCAGCTCTTTAGTTGACTGTTTGTGAGGTCCAAGGGCCATGTTCTTTTGCTTTGAAGAGGAAATGTCTTTGAGAGAGTATGGCAGAGTATTCAGGCAGTAGTCACAAAGAGAAAGGTTACTATTCTATTCCACACGGCTGTTTTTTGCAGTAGGTGATGCTGTCTGCTGCAATGACTTTCAGAGACCCCTAAAATGTGTTTCTGAGCTCTTAATATGAACTTGACAGTCATTAGCAGTCAATCACATGCCTTTCTACAAGAGGTCTTGGGTTGTTATTTAGCTTTAATGATTCACCTATTCCACAACTAAATATTCTTAGCCCATTTACAAAGGTGGGGGGAAGAGATGTAAGTGAAATAGTATGAAGCAGAGCAGCTACCATGACAGGGAAAATCATTCTAATGGTCCCTACCGTTTGCCTTTCTAGTGGTCTCTTTAAGTAAGATAGCAAAGACAACAGATGTTCTCCCTTTTGCTCCAGCTCACACCCTCCTCTCATTTTCTTAGGTTTTGTGATAGCAGCTACATTTTGTATCACTGTTTGGGGCACTTCCATTAATATGGCCCCCAAATTCTTAGCTACGTGATATTCTCAGCACAACACTGAGGGGCTCAGGAAAAAGTGTGATTCAGAACACTTAGACCAAGGTTTAGCTCTGTGTAGGACAACCAAATGTAAAGCCCTCTTTGGAGGCATGGTAAGTGCCCTCTAGGTAAAAACAGTGGATAGCCAAAAATAGCACAAAAAGTCAAAAATTCAAATCCGACCCACATGCAACCACGCCCTAGAACCTCATCATATTTTCTTTAGCGAGTAAAGGGGACCTATGGTAGGCCAGGTACCTTGTGATCTTCTTTTATTTTAATTAATTAATTATTTCATCAAACAGACACTTACTCTCCTCCTATTGTATGCTGGGTACCAGCGCAGTCCTATTCCCAAGCTCACTGAAAGACATTACACTAAAAACACCATCTATTTCATCGCCATTAAAGTTAAAAAGGCATTAACATTAAACATCTTTAACTTTAAAAGATGGCCTGGGAATCTAACCATCATTCATCACATTATTTCTCCGGGAAAATACACCGCGAGTTCTAAACTCCTGCCTTTTCTTTGTTTATGATATCCCCTCCAACTCTTGTTCCGAAAAGGATTTTAAGTGGTTAGTAGAAGGTACACAGAACTCAAAGCGAATTTTAAAAAGGGAAGAGCTCACTAGCAGAGATAAGCTATTAAAGTAGAATCAGTTAAATAATTACTTGAACAAAAACTTTTCAGATTGCTACTAGCTGTCAGGCTTACAGCACAAAATAAGATAGAAAGTCCCAGTTCTAGTTAAACTAACATTCTAGTATCTCAGAGCGAGGAAGGTGGTGGGAGTATTCAAATGGTCAAGAAGGAACACGTGTAAGATACCACTATGACTCTGGACAGCAATGGCTGCTGCGAGGGCATCTGGACTACGATGCCTGTTGAGAGTTGAACAGCTCAAAATGCTGGGACCTCAGAATGTGACCTTATTCAGAAACAGAGTCTTTGCATTAAGACAATTGTTATAATTAGCTAAGTAAAGAGGAGACCATCGGAATTAGGGTGGGCCTTGAATCCAAGGACTGGTGTCCCTATAAGAAGGCCACGTGAACACACAGAGGAGACACGCGCAGAGGGAAGACGCCACGTGAGGATGGAGGCAGAAATTGGAGGGATGCAGCTATGAAGCAAGGAAGGCCAACGATTGCCAAGAACCATCAGAAGCTAGGAAAAGGCAAGGAAGGAGTCTTCCCCAGAACGTTCAGAGGAAGCGTGACCTGGCTAAGACCTTGAATGAAGACCTCTATCCTCCAGAATTGTGATATAATCAATTGCTTTTGTTCCAAGATTATGGCGCTTTGTTACAATTCTCCCTGGAAAATAATACAATAACTTAGAGTGAGCAGAAGAGAAGCTAGCTACTGTAATTAGACTGGGTGGATTAAGTCACCTTCCTCAAGAAGCTGAGATCAGCATGACACTGACTTCCATACTGAGCTCCCTAGCAGACAAGGCAAAAATTGAAGCCCAGTGTTTCTTCCCTATTATAAGCAAGCATGCATGTTAAGAAACATTTTAATAATGTCTTACAAGTGGATTTGGGGGACTAGAACCTGTTTTTAGGGTAAGATTTCTTTCTCATAGAGGCCCATTTTGCTCTCTTTTTTCCCCACAGCTAATTTTTAAAAACTTAAGACACGCAGTTGGGTGGAGAACCTCCTTCTTTTCCTGGACCCGGGGAGTGTGTTTAGAAGCAACAGTACTCATAGGGTGGAATGAAGGTGGCCCCAGTATTCTGCCTGGGTCTCAACTGTCACAAAATGAAATAAACTGTGCTTCATGCACAGTTAATTTTACATGGTTCTTATTAGGCAATATGTCATCTGCCCCTCCTAAAAATGAAATAGTTTAATACAGAAAATATTATAGGATATAAATTATAGACAATGCAAAAATGACATTGTGCTGCATATGGAGAAAATTTATAGCACCCAGTCATAAGGCCATTAGCAGAGAGCAAGGGAAGTTAAACCACAGGGCAGAGAAGACAAAGATGGGCTCTGAGATCAGATCCTACAAGATGGAGAGTCAGTGGAGTGTGGAGAAGTGCAGGAAGGCAGAGTAATTACTCTTGAAGCCATAATATTGATTAAATACACTAAAAAAAAAGTCAGCCATAGAAGATTCTGTGAAGTTTTCAGTGCATGCAGCAGTCATGCCGAGTGAGGCCAGCATAGCCAGTCCCATCTCTAAATTCTGCAGATGGTGGAAGGCTGGAAATTGTGGAAGCTTAAAAACCCCGCCTCCTCCACACTCCAGCTTTTTCGATAGATGTGATTTTCAAACAGAGGCCCACTGAATCCTAGTCACCAGGCCAAGCCTCAGCTTTGCTTCCCAGAGAAGCTTCTCTTACCCATTTCATCTAGAGATGATCTGCCTATAGGTTCTTCTTTTTAAAGGGATCTACTGTTTTGTCTTTTTTTCTAATTCAACAGAAAACCTCTTATTTATATCCCCCCAAAGTAGAAATAAAGCCATAAAGACTCGAGCTTTATTGCCAGGAACTAAGCCTCAATAAAGGGCCATCATTTTATTTTGCATAAAAAAAAAGACTATCATAAAATGGACTTTAAAATCTGCTATAGCTTGAGCAGAACACTGCCTGGCAAGGCCAGAGACACCCCATTAACCAGCTGCTCAGAAGACTCTGAAGACGTCACTTGCTTTGGTGAATTCACCATGGCTCACTTTTGGCACCTGCCTTTAAGGTCTCAGAATCTGGAGTTTGTCGACACCGCAAGAGTGGACCCAGTGATCTGGGGTGCACTCCTGTTAATCCAAGCTAAGAGAGGCTGACGTAAAACCAGAAGGCCAAGTAATTTGTTAATATGATGAGGCACAGAAATGTCATGTCCACCAGAGACCTCAAACAGATGTGCCTAAAGCCTTCTCTGTAGATAAATCCACATGAGGAAAGACTGAGGAACAATTCTCTGTACGAAATGCAGGAAAATAAACAATCAAGTAGGCTTGTATTTCATGGTCAAGGTCCTCCCAGTGAGGAAGGCTTCAGCACGACAGCAACCCAAGATCGTTTCAGCCACCAATGCCCTCCCCGGTGCTGGTACAGCAGGTAGAAGAAAATGGGAAAGTGTAGATTCTGGGCGTCTTGGCATCCCATGAACTAGCCCCACCAGCTAGGGTTCATCAGACACAATGCTTTGACTGGATCAAGCCTCTATTGAAGTGACAGTCCCATCTCAATCAAGTAAAACAACTCCTTTTAGGGATATTTGGGGGCAGGAGGATGATCTTATATTGCCCCTTGGGATGAGGATGCAAGCTGAGCCTCGGGCAGCAAAGGAAGCCAATCGCATTTACATATATAAATATGCCAAAATGATATTATTACTTCACACTTCAAATTCTTCTTGCTAGAGCTCATTTCAAGCTGCCAACCTGCCCTTAGCAATTATTGCATCTTATTAAAAGGAACACTCTCTTATAATCAATTAGACTCATTACCTTGAATATTCAATTTCTGCCAAGCCACAGCTAAAATAATCACTTCAGAGAATCTGTTTGTGAACATCAGACCTACGATCATTACTAAGTGCACTCTAGGCTAATCTGCTCCCTTCTGCTCACATATTCCTCCACCAACATGGAACAATACAATGATTAGGTTTCTACTTAATGACTTAGAATTACATGCTGATCTTGTCTCTCTGAGAATAAACTCAGATGATCTTATAAAAAGTTTTGAGCTTCCTCAAAGTCTGCAGTGCCAGAGTTACAGGTAGAATCTCAGTCTCATCTTACAGCTGGTCATCAAAGTTATAGTGTGCGTGGGTTTCACCTGTTTAACTCTCAGGGATCAATCTCATTTTTCCGGAAGCTTCATTGGGTCTCACTGCTAACCACATGTCATGGTACTAATACTGACACCTGTGGAAAGTCTTGTTCGGTTTTCCAGCTATTGTCTCCCAGCTTCCAATCCACCATTTTATACCCTGTTCCAGTGCTGGGTCAGGGACTCTGCAAAACATATTTGTCCTTGGTTACTGGGTTTCCGGTTCTGTGTTACCAAGATGGGGTTCTCAGGAGAGATCAGAAGTTACAAGAGAATGAGTGGTCCCTGATCCTTCCTGTTTGCCTGCAGATCCTGCCCTTTCACCTGAAAAGAAAGCCACTTTCAGGTACATGTAACTTGGTGAATTGAGTGCAGAAGTGTTCAATGATTTTTTCCAATTACCCTGTTTTCTAATTACTGCAGAAAGCAACAAAGTGTGGGAGGCCTGGCAGGCCCAGAGCCAGGGTTTTATGAGATCCAGGGCAGGGGTTGGCAAACTGCAGTCTGAGAGCCAAATCTAGCCTGTCACCTGATTCTGTAAATAAAGTTTTATTGGAACACAGTCACGCTCATTCATTTCTATATTGTCAATGGCTATGCTCACAACTACACAGAGTTGATTAGTTGCAGCAGGGATCATATGGCTCACGAAGCCTAAAATATTTACTATTTAGCCCTCTATCAGGAAAAGAGTTATCCATCCTGTGATGCAGAGGATCATAAAGCCTCACTGTACCTGTTCAGTCCTACTGGTCCCATTTCCGTCCACTCCAGCTCTCACAGAAGACCTGTCGTTAAATGCAAATGAGACCCCAAGACTGGGCAGAGGGCCACACAGTCAGGATGGGGATGAGGTAAAAGGAAAGTCAATATGGGTTATTAACAGCAATAATGATTCCAGGGAAGGAGAAAAAGTGACTCCGAACTTTCAAAGGCCATTGCCATCTCAACCAGAGAAGAATTTCACAGCCAAGTACAAGCACTTTCATCCATTTCCCAAGTACACATGCACAATGTGACTTTGAAGCATCGGCAGCTTTTAATCTTTCAGGCTTCTTAAAGGGGTGGATAGAAAGCAGAACCCCTCCCTGCTAATGCTCTCCCATTTCCCAGAGGCAGATAAAAATCCATTTATTTTCAAGGCTTTTTTTTTTAACTCTGAATGTACATTCAATTTTGGGCTGGGGAATGAGTACAGAAGGACTCAGAAAACGTAGAATATACAGTATCCATCTGGAGGAATCTGACATCTGTGTAGCAAAATGAGATTTATACAATTCAAAAAGGGGCACTTTCAGTGCATGAAAGTAGAGTTTGTTCATTCATTCAGCAAGTACTCATTAGTTTTAAGGAGAAAAGATGAACTATGTATACATTTCACAATACACATATAAATACTCTGTCCTCGAAGGAGTTACTAATCTAGTATGGAGGTGATAAATCATTAAACCAAATCGTTATAATATCATTTGATGAGTGCTATAAAAAGCACATTTGTTTTTGGACACATGGGAGTAAACAACTATCCTAGAAGGATTGGGAAGGATTTGCAGAAAATATATTGAAACTGTCTTAAAGATGTCTGGGAGATAGCTGGAGTCTAGGCAGAGAGAAAATAACCACTAAGGTCAGGATGCTCCCTCACTCACCCTGGTGACCACAGTCTTCCCGGGGAACCCAGACAATAGAGAGAAAGATCAAGAGTGTGTGGCTCACCGACATTTAGGGACATTTACTGGCCCAATGATTTCCATTGACATAAGAATGGTAAAAGGAACCCCCAGAGTTGCGGTCTAAGTAGTTCATTTTGGCAAAAGTGTCCACTGGTCATACCCTTGTCTACATTGACAAAGTGACAAATCCCTTTCTGGAGATGCCCCAGCACCAACTTCCCTTCTGTCTCTGTAACAGTCCACATCCTACCACGAGCAATTAATTGTTAAAATTTCAATTTAAAAAATTAGGCCAACAGCCTGGAAAATGCCAACGGAGCCCAGTTTGTCCCCAAGAGGTACTGTCTTCACAGAGTTCACCTCTCATCCTCTGTTCCTGACATGCGCTGCTAAAGCCCTGGTTTTTCAGTATGCCGCATCAGCATTGCCTGGGAACTTTGTTAGACGTGCAAATCCTCAGGCCACCCTCCGGATGGCCTGAATCAGAAGCTCGGGAGGTGGAGGCCAACAACCTGCATGGGAACAAACGCTCCAGGAAATTCCAATGCACACTGATGTTTGAGAACCACTAGGCTAAGTCATCCTAGATGCTGGGGAATATTGCTCAGAATCCCAAATGGTCTGCTTCGTTAAAAATGAGGAGAAAGAAAAGAATTCTGGCTCTAGTATTCCTACAAACACAAAAGGGAGTATAGGCATCACTAAACGGTCTAATCTATAGATTAGAAACTGTGGAAGAGTAGCAAGTAAGACAGAAGAAGTTGATTGCACATTGCAGCCCAGGCAACTAGAGGAAAATCACCCATCTGTGTTTTCAGGCAAGGGGACCCCTTCTTCAGCTGACTCCAGCAGAGAGCATTGCAAAGACCCAGAACTTTTCTGGGGTTCAATTCTACAGTGAAAGTGAGGAAGGACAGAAAAACAGGCCAGAGATGTAGATTAGGGAAGGATTGTGAAAGACTGAATCTTCCTTATACAGTAGGGCTTTCACCCCATAGATAGTAGGATCCCCCGAATGCTGTTTTTGTTGTTTGAGCAACATAATGACATAAGGGGTCCTGGGTTTGAAAACATTATCCCAAGGGAAGGTTGGGGGAGAGGAGGCAGTACTGGAGAGAAGGGTGAAGGCTTATCACTTAAGAAGGTACTTTTGTAGGTGTTGAGAACCAAAGTCACGGACCCCACTGAGGGGATGGAAAAGAGGAGTCAAATCACAGAGAACTTTCAGGAAGAACTTTTCGGACATGGTGCCAGGCTAGATGTGAAAGTGTAGCGAGGGTAGTGACGATGACTTTGATGTCTAGTTTCAGTGAGGGATAGGTAACGGTGCCACTCATCAAGGTAGGTGACACAGAGGAAGAGGGTTTAGAAGAGAAAAATGAATTTTATTTTGAACAGATAATGTTTATGGAGTCTGTGTGACCTTCACACAGAAGCGTCTAATGGCATTTAATTTCTTTACCCATAAGGCAGAACGTATGCAGCAAATTCACACCGTGGCATAATCTTCACTCCTCACATCAGACCGCATGTGTTATGTAGGCATCTACCAACTACACTGTGAAACAGAAGTCTAATGGTCAGTAGTGTTGCTCTTTCAGTCCTGGTTTTCATATGCCATTCAGGTTTGCAATATGACTTAAAATTGAGCTATACTGGAAAACAGTTTATATTTTATAAGTCTTATTTGGGGTATTATTTTCTAAGTGATATTTCTAATCAATTTCCAGTTGACTTGAGCTGGAAATTAAGCCAATTTAGAACAAATCCATCATGTTCTCTGGCATCTCAGGGTTTTAAAGGATAAGAATTAAAAGACACAGCCAGTTGTCTGGTAGTATGTGATGTGAATGTCATACAAATGAACAAAGAGCCTTTTTGCCAAGTTTCAGTCAGTACTGCTGAATTGAAAAGAAGGTACCAGCCATGAAAACAATGTTGTATCCTCAGTCTTTCCAAATATGAAATTGTCTCCTTGAACTACTTAAAAAAACAACACCTAATGCCTGGCATCCTTAATCCCTTCCCTCTATCTACAGTGTAAATAGGCGGAAGAAAATGGGTCCAGCGGAATAACTCAATTTTGAGAAATGGGCCAGGGCCCAATCCAGACGGATGCATCTGTGGGGGGCTGGGAGAGTCACCTCCTGTCCCCAAGTTAATTCTTTGCTGAGCCTATAACCGTGTTAGTAAAGAAGGAGACGTACGTTGTCTGTGGACCTTTCAAGGCAGGCAGTTGCACTATTTCATGTTTGCATCTGACTTGGTTAGAAAGAGTATCTTCAAAAAGTATCCTGGCCACCCTGGGAATAATAGACTGAAATGTTTGAGGAGTAATTAGGGAGGAGAAGGTAAGCACGAGAGCAAGAGTGATACCATTTGCAGAGAAGTCATTTATATTGCAACAGCCTCAGACCCACTGACCTTAATAGGACCAGATCAAAGTCTATTCATGTTAACCTTGTAATGAAGCAAAAGCTGCTGCGGGAGGGGGAAAAAAAAAGAAACATAGCTTTTTCCATTTGGGGGGACAAATTATATAAATACGTACTACTCTCTGACTATTTGAATAGCCCAGATAAAGATGCAACTGCCTGCAGAGATAATTACTTGGGCAAGAGTGTTAGAGCAAAAAAATGGCATCAGATCTTTAATAAGATAACCAAACACCTCTAAGCATTGCATTAGAGCAGCAGCAGGATTATTTTTTTCATGCCATTAGAGGAAAATGGAAAGAACTCATTGTTCTGAGCTGTAGCATCCTGGAGATCAGGGAGAGAAAGGCTCCAGAACTGCTGCCCTCAGAGTCCAGTCTTTTATGTTTGAATCCTGTCCTGGGACAAAAGGTCGAGGTTGGGGAGGGCAGGAGTCAGGCAAAGTGTGTGCATGTGTGTGTGTGCTTGTGCAAAACTGACGGAGTATCTGCTTTCCTGTGGATTTGGGTAAAATAGGAGATGAATAGTTGACCCTGGCTAAAAATATTTTACCTTAATAATTAATATAATAATCTATCAACAAAGCAATCATTTCAGCAACCAAATTGTGGGTTGTCAAAAAAAGTAGTAAGTGTCTAGAAAGTTGACCATAATTTCTGCACCCATACCTCTCAGCCTAGCTGAGGTGCATGTGCTGTAGATTGACTGACAGGTAACCTCCATTTCACCAGCAACGGCCTTCCTGCCCTGGTAATCCAGTGAGTGATCACCCAGCATGCAGGAATGACAGAGCCAGATAACTATCTGATTCATGGTCTCTGACAGGCCAGTATGGCGATGGTCACAGAGAAAGAAAGACTCCAGCTCCACCTTCACTCCCAGACTTTAAATCGGGCATCAAAGGTTCAATTCCAAAGGAACCAACTGGGTACATAAATGCATCAAAAGGGGTAGATGGAGAATGTAGTGAAAGGGAGTGGCTGCCTCTGCTCAGTGCCAACCAAACGCTGTCAAATGGGAAGGCAGTCATTGCCATGTTGTGAGATCACCCAACTTCCCAGGGAAAGCTAATGCACCTGACCTTCATGTGAAATCTCATACAGTTTAAATTTTCATAGACCTTGTGCTAGCCAAACCAAACACTGCTCTACTGACTCCCTTGAGTCCACAAGGCCATGGTCTTTGTTTCACTCCTTAACCAGGCTAGAAAGCCTTTCACTGCAGAATCAGAAATACAAAGCTCCAAGTCAAAGCCTGTGGCCCATTGCTCGTTGCTGGGAGCTGGGGAAAAAAGAAATTAAGGACACATTGCAGATTCCCGAAGAGGGCACGGTGAATTCCAAGATCAGAGAGAGTCGAAAGCGGAGGTAATGAAATGCTCTCTGAGGACTTGTCATTTCCCCAAGGACTGGCCCTGGGCACATGAATATTTTGTTGTGATAGCTCTTATTTTAGGGTAACCAGTGACAACAACAACCACAACCACTCTTGTCATCAAAGGTCTGTGTGTCTGTGTGTCTGTGTAGGAAACTGGGTAGGGAAAAAATCTACTAGGACCCCTGAGGATGCTGCAAAGATCATTCTCTCCCATATCAATTCCTTTCCCATGCTTCACACCCTCTCCATCAATTCAAAGCATGACCCTAGCCATTCTGATTGTAAGGAAAGAATCAAGCTTATTAACAGTTAGCATATTAATTGACTTTTTACTGTGTAAAGGAAGCTCACAGCATTTCATTATTGGGACTTAAAAGAATGGTAATTGTCAGGAACAGAATTTGGTGAATGGGAAAAAAATGTAAAGAGCTGGCTCTGGCTGAGGGCTCTGTGCCCAGCCCCTTCGCCCAGGGCTGCCGTTCTCAACTCTTCAGAAATCCTGCTCTCTCACTGCAAAGGGGTCTGTTTATTTTTTCATATAGAAGACAGCTTCAAAGGGCAGCTTTTGCTTTGGTTTTCCTTTGGGCAACATTAAAGGGGAGAACAAAGTGAATTCAGAACTTTTTTTTTTTTTTTTTTGCCACAGGCCACTCAGTAGACAATCTAAGTTCAGAGGCACCAGTGGAATGCTGGGCCACTTCTCCGCAGGCCAGTGCTACTCGTTGCAGGTGGTCTCTGTGCTGCCTCTCCACCCAGGACCGGGAGGAAGGAGGTCCTTTCTCCAAGCCAGGCAGGCATCTGTGTTGGCAAAGCTAATAAATGTGTGCAACGTCTCTTAGCAGATGTTGAGAGCATGAGCTCTGTCAGGCTTCCTGGCTTCAATCCTGGCTCTGTCACTTCTTAGCTTGGTGATCATGGACAACTTTCTAGACCTCTGGGCCCCTGTTATGTCACCTATAAAGATAATATCCACTTGGTAGGATTGCCATGAGAATGAAGATGGTGCACATGTCTGGTACAGAGTAAACACTAATTAAATGTTCGCTAGCTTATTATTGTTGTCATTATCATACAAATCATCACTTTAACAATATACTTCCTGATTTGTTTTCTCATTGCTTCATAGGTAAACCACGTTAGGGCAATAGAAATCATGCCATCTAAGGAATTCTGATGAAGGGGTCAGAAGACCAAGGGATGGGAGTCAACGTTTAAGCTAGGCAGCTGACCAGCCAGGTGACTCTGGTCAAGTCACTTGTACCTTCTTGAGTCTCACTTCTGTCATCTGTGAGATGGAGATAATCTTCGCCATTGAGCCTTACAGAGTTGTTGTTAAGATCCATGCTAGATTTATTTGGCCTTAAACCATAATGTATTTTATCGGTCCCCATTATTTCTATTCTCCCCCTTTATTTCACACTCTCCCTCTCTAGCTCACACTTTCCTTCACGCTTTTCTGCTTCTGCTACCTAAGACAAAGTGAGGACATGTCTTATTAAAGCAGAAAAGGAGGGAGAGGGGAGGAAGCACTGAATACTTATTTGCTTACTACAAAAAAAAGTAGTGTGCTATTTTTTTGTTTTGCAGAATTCTCCTTAAACTACTTTCTTATGATTTTAAAGAATGGATGTGAATTGGCCACTCAGAATTTGCTATGTTTTAAGATAGGAGGGTCAAATTGGTCCAGATTTTCTGTAAGGCTACATCAATGTGCTTCAGGTACTGTTAGAAAACTTACTCCCTATGACTCCATAATCCCACACTGGGGGATTTGTCCTAGAGTATTTTAAAACAAGAAAAACAATCATTAAAGTTTCTCATTGCAGTATTATATATGATAATAAAACACTGAAGGCAACCAGAATGTCCAACCACAGGGGGATGAGCTAGTAAATTAGAGGCCATTAACTTGATGGACTATATTATAGACATTAAAAGTAAAAGGTTCTTAGCAGTGTGAAAAGGCTTATCAAATTACATATAAATCATGATTACTATTATGTAAAGATAAAGTAGTTTTATTAGAAGTTATGAAGGATGGTTAAAAATTGTTAAATGTATCTTAAAGTTTAACATTGTTTTTTTGCAACCGATAAAGTTGAAGAACTGAAAGTCTAGAAAGATATAGGTTTTTCCCTGGCTGGTGTGGCTCAATGGGTTGAGTGCTGGCCTGTGAACCAAAGGGTCACCAGTTCGATTCCAGGTCAGGCCACATGTCTGGGTTGCAGGCCAGGTCCCCAGTAGAGAATGTGCAGGAGGCAACCACACACTGATGTTTCTCTCCCTCTCTTTCTTTCTCCCTTCCCCTCTCTCTAAAAATAAATAAATAAAATCTTTTAAAATTTAAAAAAAATAGATAGGCCTCAGGGTTTTTTGGCCTGTGGACAAGAAGATTGAAGAAAGACAGCTATCTCCAAGATATTATGGATTTCCTAGACCTCAATTGTATAGGCAACATTTTTGTTCCTTAAAAAAAATCTGAAGGAAACACAACAAACTGTTAAGATTTAATTTGCTTCAGATAGTGCTGGATAATACTAGGTATTCATTATGTCTTTTATACATTTCTATGAAAAATATATCATAATAAAAAAAATTATGGATTTCTTAAAGCTGGGTCAGCTCAGCAAAATGGCCAGCAGCTTCCCAAAGCTATGTCTCTCCAGTGGGGTCTGGCTCACAAAATTCAAATGCTAATTTATAATGCTTAGTAACTCCAAGAAATAGCTACATTTTCGAAGGACTCTCAACTACCAAGCTTTTCAGCCCCAAAGAATGAGATATTGATTAAAGATAGGCCATTGAAGTCAAAACTTAGGGGAGAATGGAAGAGTTAATGGGTATTGAAATTCCCCTTTCTTGATCCTTTTCTTGTCATTTTCATATTTCTCATCTCAATGACGCCTCACAAAAACCTCAAGAGACAGGGAAGCCCCGTAAATGATGTTGTCAGAATACTCAGAAATGCTGCGTTAACAGGCTGACGGATGTGACACTCAAATTTGAAGCCAACACAACATTTATACAGACAGCAAAACAACATAGGAAACTGGATCTGGTAGCGTCCTATCTGGTGGGAAAAAAAATACAAGTCAAATTCATACTGCAATTGCTATGGAGTAAAAGCATTCAACTAATTATGGAAGAAATGGGAAAAATTAAAACAGTTTTGCAAGAGTGGTGAAACTAAGATTTTTTTTCCTGTTCCACTACTTTTAGTATTGTTTTTGCAATAAGGAGGCCAGAGCTATACTGATTGTGCCACACTACATGGTGTACCCTCCCCTCTTGCAGGCCTGGGATGTCCTGGCGTAAGCCATGATTATATTATAAATGAAACTGAATAAATGAATAACAATAATAACAATAAGAGCTGCTGCGAATTAGCCATAATTGCCTTGACGATTAGAGCAGCTAAGAATTAAGAAGCCAGTTGTAATTTTAATGGCCACTGTGATAATGAGCTAGATAGAAAATGAGGGCCTACAAATAGATCCATCAGGAAAGGGACAGCCACGGGAAGACTGAGGGCTTGTGTGGGTAGAGGTGGAAAAGTACAAGAGCATTGCACCAACCAGAAAGGATTCCAACAGAAGCAAAAATCAGAGGGCATTCTCCTACGGAGTGGCTTGGGCTGAGCTGCACAGGACCAAATCCAGCTAAGAAGAGCAAAAATAAGGTGCCCCACAGTCCTGCCTGATGTCCTGAGGTTTCAAGGATATAGATGATGGGATTCGGCTCTTCCAAGTGGAGAGAAGACTACAAAACTGCCCAGCAAAGTTGGAGAGCCTACAACTAGACACCTAATCTTAATAAGAGGTATGTATGTGTGGGGTCTGAATTCTATATAAAACAAACTCCAAAGCTAGAAATTCCCCAGTACACTCCATCTACAGAATTAATTCAGATGGACCTTCTGTCTCTAGACCTACAAAGATGGCTGCTTAAAATGTGAACTCTCCAAGTCCCACAGACAACACAGGCTACAAGGAAGTGATGTGTGTGTGTGCTCACACTGACCATGGTGACCCGACATTAAGAATGTGGGCCTCAGGGACAGAAACCAGGGTTTGAGGCTACCGCTCACTATCAGTACTAATCCAATAAGTACTCTCCTTCTTCGGCCTTAGTTTCCTCACCCGCAGAACAGGGACAGTAACAGAACTGACCTAAAGAAGTAGTCGTGAGAACTAAAGGAGATGGTACATAACAGTTTCTCAGCACAGAGCTTATGCCATGCATGTTAATGTCAGCTGATACTATTAGGGTAAGATTAAATGATTTTGGAATTCATAAATCAATATTATATGTTGAACCAGAACTGCACAGCTATTGGGGTACTGTCTTCCAACTTTCTTTCCTGAGAGTCTGCTTTAGAAAAATGATCTGTCTTACTGTATTTCAGGTAACCAGAGGCCAGCCATAAGTGTTGACTAAAATGTTGACAATGAGGTCCCGTCTATTTCCAGCATAAATATGATAGGGTATGAGGACAGGAATAAAACAAGAGATGTTTAGGGTAGACAGGGAATCTATTACCAAGAACGGCCCAGAGAGTTCACTCTTTTGACATCTTTATAGACTAGGTACCAGGTATACTTCTAACTTGGATTGGGAAGTAAATGATACTAATTAGAGGCATAGGTATTCAACAAATATTTATGAGCTATAAAACAAAAATTACTAGTAAATGAACATCTAAATATATGTTGCAATATAGCTAATTAATGATAACTATTAGTTATTGAGGGCTTACTATGCGCCAAAGCACTTTGTGTATATTAACTCAGTGAGGCAGCTCAAAAGTACTGAATAGGCACTTTTTTATCCCCATTTTATAATTAAAGAAAATTGAGACAGAGAAACTAAATAATTGATCAAGATTATGATGATGGAGTCAGGATTCAAACCATCCAGTCTCACTAAAAAGTCACTCAAGGATAGCAATCAAGAAACAGTTCAAACATATTATTGCTAAATTGTGAAGACAACCCTACAAACAGGTATTTTTATTTCTGTTTTACTCAGCTTTACAGATGCAAAAATTAGAGCTCAGTGGCAGGCCAAGTTTTAGGGAGGAGGTATCCATGGGAGTATTTTATTACTAGCATTATTTAAAATGGCCAGTGCATGTTGAAAATAAAAAGCAGACTGATTTTTATTTGCTTTCATTATTGTTTTAAGTTTTCTACAGACCATGTACCTCCTTGTTGCCAACACGTGGCTCCTCCCCCTTATTCCCCATTCTACCCCCTACATGCACTTAGCATGCTACCAGCTTGGAGAAATTAAATGAGTAAGGTTACACAACTCTTAAGCACTAGACCCTAGATCTGAAGCTAGAGAATTTTATATGTATGTGTGTGTGTATATGTGATATATATATATACACTCAACCCATCCCACAGACTGAGCTAATCAGAAGGCTCATGGGTGAGACATTTATTTACGCAAATATTTTAAAGCTCTACATTTATTCTAAAGTACAATCAAAATTAATTAGTAGAATTTCAACCTGGAATCCATTTATCTTCTAAAATAATCTCTAGGTAAGACTCCTATTTAGAGGCAATCACGAACTGTGTATCTTCAAAGCTATGTCCCTAAAACCTCAGCCCTAAGTTAGTTCCAGGCTAGCCCAAGATGTTTGAGTACCCAGCAATGGAGTGAGACAACTTTGAGTACCAAGGAATCTTCCCAAACTCTTAAAAGCAAATATAAGATTTTGACATACCAAGTAGAAATAGCAAAAGTGTACAAGACAGAGAGATCCTAGTTCCAGAGTCAACCTAGTCCTAACTGGTGTGCCCGCACATCTAACTCAATTTAATAGCAAATGCCAAAGCAGTCTAGTGTATGCTGGCAAAGCTATTTGTACGGTACCAGAACCAGAAATTTTCCCTGGCCTTTCCCTTTATATTCACTCCAGATGTCACTGAGGCAGCCCGAACACAAATATAATTTTTAATGACTAATTTAATTTAAGCAAAGCAACTCCTGACCACCCATCCAGGCCATCAGAGCAGATGAGAAGACAAGAGGATACCAGTCAAGGCCAGACTTCAGAGTCATCTAGAAAGTATTAAAAATATGTTTCTTAAATTCATGGGATGCTCTTAGGCTATCTGATTCAGAATCCTCAGAGATAGAGATTTTTTTAAAAAGCTCCCACAAGTGATTCTGATGTCCCAGTTCGGTTCCCAGTGTGGTGTGGCTAGAAAAATGTTAGGTATCTAGGCTCCAAAAAGCTCTCCCACCTAATCACCCAAATACCAGGCAAGCATGACCTGAGACTTCTTAGTATAATCAAATGCAATAAGAAGGTTCTACATGGGGACCCCACACTCCAATGTAGGTCACAGGGAGGGAACACATGCTGTAGAATTGAGTCCAAAGGACTCAATGCATGGTGGAAAGATGTGGATTTTGGAGGCAAGCCAGTCTGGGTTCTATTCCTACCTCAGTCACTTCACCAGCTATGAATATTTGAACCATTAACTTAATTCCCCTTGGTCTCAATATCTGTATCTGTAAACAAGGGAATAAAAATGCCTTCTTCATATGTTTATGGCAATGATGTAATATGCCAGTCCTAGGCCTTTTGGTTTTCAAATCCATTCCTCATCTTTCCATTGGTCCAATATGTTGGAATTCTGGCTGGGTTGGCCAATGGAAGGCCCTATGGGACACTGGAGGACAGAAAGAAGAGAGAAGTTATGGCATTTTGTCCCTTCCTCTCTGACATGGTGGCATCACAGCTGTGGCTTCTCTGTCATGTCCCTTACTCCCACCAGATAGGCCACACTTGGTTCTAGGTCCCACTAAGAAACCCAACCCCAGTTACCTCCAGGCCAGGGGTGGAGGTAACCCTCCACTATGGCTAATCCCTGGCTTGACTCATATCCTAGATGGCCTCATCGTCTCTGCTACCACCAGTGTAACCAATTCCCTGGTTTATATTCCCTCTTAAACAGTTAAGCGGCTCCTCTCTCCACCTCCCATTAAATCCTTATAATGTTCCAATATAGGACTTGGTACTATTTATATTTAATAAATTGGAACTTTTCAATCAAATATATTATAATAAACAACTTCTTATTCCTCAAATACCTCCTGCCATTGTCCTCTGTTCTCAGCAGGAGCGCTCAAGGGCAAGGTGGCTGACTGCAGCCACATCTGTCTGAGCAGTTCTCCCAAACTGG
The DNA here is from genome assembly GCA_004026765.1 of Micronycteris hirsuta. Taxonomy (NCBI): domain Eukaryota; kingdom Metazoa; phylum Chordata; class Mammalia; order Chiroptera; family Phyllostomidae; genus Micronycteris; species Micronycteris hirsuta. The sequence goes on from PVJI01007640.1 coordinate 55,455, forward strand.
AAATAATACTAATAGTCAACATATGTAGATAGTGCTCCCTCTATGCCAGGCATAGTTTTAATTGCTTTACTTAAATCATTTAATCTTCACTACAACTTTAGGTAGACATTTGAGGTAGACATTATTACTTTTGGAAACGAGGCAAAGAGAAAACAAAGTGACTTGCCCAAGGTCATTGTGCTAAGGAGTAGAGCCCAGATTCAACCCTGGGTAGTCTGTACAAGAAGCTATTCTTTGTAAGTCCCATCTTCTACCCGCTCACAAGATGACTCCTCAGAACCAGGGAAAACGATGTCTTTTCATTCTCAGAGACCACTGCCACTCAACTCTGAAGACTCCCATGTGAAAGGGCCTCTATCTCTCACAGTTTGAGACCTACACAAAAACCATGATGATTTGTTAGAGCATCCTTGCCCATCCTGGCCCCACAGAAGGTCCAGCACCCAGCCTGAGGCTGCCTGGCACCCACTGCCTTTTTCTGCTTTAATAGATGCCTCTTTGGTGGAGCATGACTGCACAGGAATCCATAAGTCATTAGCTGGAGCTATATTAAAGCCTGTGAAAATCAATTGCTAACATTCTAATGACCTTCTTATAAATTAGTTTATCAGATTGTTTTACTCATTCACTAATTAACTGAAGGCAAAAGGGAACTAACTAATATTTATTTATTGAGTATTTACTCCGTGCCCAGCCATCTGCCAGGAGCTATGCATCTGATCTCTCTTTTCCTTTTCACCCTTCAAGCAACCCTGTGAGAGTAAAGTATGATTCCCACCTTACAGACAGGAAAACTGAGCTCAGCACATCATTTAAACTGGTGGTCTGTCTGACTCTAATACACCACACAGTCTCTTCCAAGCTAAGATAAAGATGCTCTCTAGCCCTGGCTGGTATGGTTCAGTGGACGGAGCACTAGCCTGTAAGTCGAAGGGTCACTGGTTCGATTCCCAGTCAGGGCACATGCCTGGGTTGCAGGCCAGGTCCCCAGCAGAGGGCATGCAAGAGGCAACTACACAATGATATTTCTCTCCTTCTCTTTCTCCCTCCCTTCCCCTCCCTCTAAAAATATAAAGAAACATTCATCCAGACTGGCAGGAGAGGCAGAGATGGGCAGCCGGGCAGACAGGACTCACGGCAAGGTGGCAGCTGGTGGATCCAGCAAGGCGGCAGATTTCAGACTGGGCAGTCCCACATTCGTGTGCAGATAAACTGGGAGGAACAATTGGGGAACAAGACAGACTGCACAACCCAGGGTTCCAGTGTGGGGAAATAAAGCCTTAAACCTCTGATTGAAAACACCTGTGGGCTTTGCAACAGCATGGATGGAACTGGAGAGCATTATGCTAAGTGAAGTAAGCCAGGCGGTGAGGGACAAATACCATATGATCTCACCTTTAACTGGAAAACACCTGTGGGGGTTGAGGTGACAGCGAGAGAAACTCCCAGCCTCACAGGAGAGTTTGTTTGAGAGACCCATGGGGTCCTAGAACATACACAAGCCCAACCACCCAGGAATCAGCACCAGACAGACAGAATTTGCTTGTGGGTAGCAGGGGAAGTAACTGAAATCTGGCAGAGAGCAGAGCAAGTAACATTGTTCCCTCTCAGGCCCTGCCCCCACATACAGCGTCACAACACAGTGATACAGGTTGACCCACCCTGGTGAATAGCTAAGGTTCCGCCCCTTACTACGTAACATGTGCACTCAGGCAAAAAAAAAAAAAAAAATGGCCCAAATGAAAGAACACGTCAAAGCTCCAGAAAAAAATACAACTAAGCAATGAAGAGAGCCAATCTATCAGATCCACAGTTCAAAACACTGGTAATCAGGATGCTCACAGAATTGATTAAATATGGCCACAAATTAGATGAAAAAAATGAAGGCTATGCTAAGTGAAATAAAGGAAAATGTACAGGGAACCAACAGTGAAGGGAAGGAAACCGGAACTCAATCAATGGTGTGGACCAGAAGGAAGAAAGAAACATTCAACCAGAACAGAATGAAGAAACAAGAATTCAGAAAAATGAGGAGAGGCTTAGGAACCTCCAGGACATCTTTAAAAGTTCCAACATCTGAATCACAGGGATGCCAGAAGAAGAGGAAGAGGAAGAAATTGAAAACTTATTTGAACAAATAATGAAGGAGAACTTCCCCAATGTGGCAAAGGAAATAGACTTCCAGGACATCCAGGAAGCTCAGAGAGTCCCACAGAAGTTGGACCCAAGGAGTAACACACCAAGGGACATCATACATCACCCAAGATTAACGATGAGAGAATCTTAAAGTGGCAAGAGAAAAGGAGACAGTTACCTACAAAGGAGTTCCCATAAGACTGTCAGCTGATTTCTCAAAAGAAATCTTGCAGGCAAGAAGGGGCTGGAAAGAAGTATTCAAAGTCATGAAAGGCAAGGACTTACATCCAAGATGACTCTATCCAGCAAAGCTTTCATTTAGAATGGAAGGACAGATAAAGTGCTGCCCAGATAAGGTCAAGTTAAAGGAGTTCATCATCACTAAGCCCTTATTATATGAAATGTTAAAGGGATTTATCTAAGAAAAAGAAGATAAAAAATATGAACAGGAAGATGACAACAAACTCATAGTTATTAACAACTGAACCTAAAACAAAAACAAACTAAGCAAACAACTATAACAAGAACAGAATCACGGAAATGAAGATCACATGGAGGGTTATCAGTGGGGGAGTCGGGGTGGGGGAGAGGTACAGGGAATAAGTAGCATAAATTGTAGGTAGAAGATAGACAGGGGGAAGTTAAGAATAGTATAGGAAATGTAGAAGCCAAAGAACTTATATATATGACCCATGGACATGAACTAAAGTGGGGAATGCAGGTGGGGGGGTGTACAGGGTGGAGGGAAATAAAGGGGGGAAAATGGGACAACTGTAATAGCAAAATCAATAAAACATATTTAAAATAAATAAATAAAATATTAAACAATAAAAAAGATGCTTTCTAAATGGGAGTGTGGTCACGGAGGCATAATTACCAAGTTGGAACACTTCCCATAGAGGAGACTCCAGAACTACTATGGAGCCATTAGGGTCTGTGACTCATGTCCCCTGCTTTTCGAACAGGAGTGTCCACTGCAGTTATCCTCTGCAGGTCCCACCACTGGACGTTGACGGAGTGTGTGCAGATAACTATCTTACAGTTTCACAGATCCCCCCGTGTCAACAGGAAATGTACTCACATGGACAGCAGGGTGGGGATGGACTGTGGGAGGGGGGCAGGGGAGAGCAATGGGGGAAAGTTGGGGCAACTTTAATAGAACAACAATAAAAAAAAGAAAGCTTTAGAAGACAGTCAATCCACATGATACATTTTAGGAATAAAGAAAATAGCCTCACAACTGGTTAATACATTTCTATGATAAAAATAAAGAGCACTTTCTCTTCGAGCAGGCAGCAGCTCATTCAGACATGTCCAGAAGGAAGGCTGCAGACCTTCGCGGCAAGAAGCAGGAGCTGCTCACACGTCTGTAAGACCTGAAGGTGGCGCTCTCCCACTTGCAGGTGGCCAAAGTGACAGGCGTTGTGGCTTTCCAAGCTTTCTAAGATCCCAGTTCGCAACTCCGTTGACTATGTTCTCACTGTCATTCACCAGACTCAGAAAGAGAATCTCAGGAAATTCTACAAGGGCAAGAAGTACAAGCCCCTGGATTTGTGGCCCCAAAAAACACAGGCCGTGCACCACCAGCTCCACAAACACGAAGAGAACTTGAAGACGAAGAAGCAGCAGCGGAAGGAGACGCTGTACCCACGGTGGAAGGAGCACCCGAGGCCTGAGCATCGCAGAGTAGATAAAGCACAAACTGGCTCAAAAAAAAAAAAAAAAGTAACTGTACTCAACCTCATCCCTTCTGACCCCGACACAGATGACAATATTTAGAACTTGGAGCTGATGCTCTAAGACATTTAGGGACTGTGAAGGTGCCCTTTGCACAGCCACAAACCTCCGCTAAGGCAGGAAATCAGAGCCTGCTACCCAACTGGGAAAAAAGGAAGACAGGAAATTATAAATCATTCTGCGCAAAGATTACCCTACACGGGTGCAGTGGTTTTATGACTGTATACATTTGTCAAATCTCATTGAATGGTGCACTTAAAATTGGTGAAACTTATTGTATGCAAATTATACCTCAATAAAACTGACAACAAATTACTCTGTACGTGAACAAAAGTATGTTTAAAGAAATTATGTGGGGGAAATTACCTTGTATGTGAAATTTTTTAAATGGGGGAAATTACCATTCTAGATAGTCTTAATGCTTCTAATGTCCCTCCCTAGGAGATGAAACCAGAGCTTTAACCACACATTTCCCAGTAACCTCAGTGTTGGGGTTTGAGGGCTGGGGTTGCTTCTATATGAATTCAGCAAAGAAGAGCAGGAAACAATCTTCTGTCTCTAAAAAATTTGTCTTTATAGCCTGGGATCATGACAAAATAATAATCACAACTTAGGTGTGCCCAGTGCTAATTTAGAAGTGGAGACACACCTTGGCAGAGTACTCACTTTGATGACCTCCATGGTCCCCTATGTCAGTGAGGCAGTTACCGCCTGCCCCCAACAGATGAGATGCTCGTGTCCAGAGAGAAGGTCACTTACTCAAGGTCACACAGATGAGAAGCGCCATAACCAGGCCCCGAGTCCTAGGACTTTGTGGCCAAACACAATGTTTTTCTTCTAAATAATTGGACACAGTGATCATATTTTTAGGCTCTGGAATTGACCATGTCTCCCCGCGGGGTCTAACAGTACAAATTCCTACGATAAAATAGGATTCTGCCGGCCTGAGTCTGGAGCCTTGGGCTGGTACCCCACAGCGAATGCCATATTGTTTTCACACTGGCCTCGCAGGAAGAGACGGGAGAAAATGCAGAAGGTTCCTCCTCCTGCCCCTGCCGTCCTGATCCGCATGAACTGCGGTGCAGCAAAAGGAAAATGAAGAGGTAGCAGTTTGCCTTTAGAGCATCACATGGCCATCTGGTCTGGAGGAAATTATTATTTAACCATTCCCATAACGGATTTGAGACTGCTCCAAAAAGAGTTTTTGTTTTGCCTTGAGGAGCTGGACAGTTTCAGAAGCAAATTGTACTACCTCTTTGCTTCCTGGCCCACTCTAAGGGGTTGCTTTCTGGAATCAGACAACTAACTCCATGTGTGGGGAAGACAGCAGGGATCTCCTGGAACCTCAAGAAAGAAAAGGAGAAGAATCAAATGGCGATGGATTGATTTCCATAAGCAGGAGTAATCCAATTGATCTTTGAAAACAGAAAGCTGAAGAAACCTGGGGACAATCGAGTTCAATCATTGAGTGTTGGGACAATCTGCAGGGGCGATGATGGAACATTCTGTACCTCAGAATGCTGCAGTCTCCTTGTATTCACTGCCATAACAGAGAACCACTGACTAGGTGGCTTAAACAACAAAAACTTATTTTCTCATGGTTTCTGGAAACAAGGACTCCAAGGTTAAGCGTTAGCAAAGTTGGTTTCTTCTGAAGAGTTGGCTGTCTTCTCCCTATCGTTGTCTGTGTCCAAATCTCTTTTTGTAAGGACCTCAGTTATATTGGGTCCTAATATCTAATTTTAACTTAATTATCTGTTTTAAAACCTTATCTCCAAGTACAGTCTAAGGTACATGTGATTTGGACTTCAACATATGAGTTTGTTGATGAGTTTGAGGGGGAGGTGCGGGGACACAATTTAGCTCTATTTCCAATCTTTACTAGGCTCTGTTCTGTGTGGCAGAAAACTACATTTCCCAAGCTCCCTTGCCAATTGACTCTGCCTAGATAGAAAACACTGGAGGAAGGCTGAATGGTAGAGGGTTGGAGAAGCCAGCGCATTTCTCCCTCTGCCTCAAGGACAGTGGATGAGTCTCCTCGATTGTCTGAGATCCTGGTAGAAAGCTCCTCTTTCGTGATCTCCATTGCTGTTAGGCAGTCTTCCCCAGGGCTGCAGCTCCTGTCAGACCATCTTGGCTTCCATCTCTAAGGCTGGAAGTCTCTTTCTGCAGTTTCTAGTCTTGGAGTTACTTGAACATCCTCTGTTGGCTTCTCAGCTCTTCTATCACCTGGCCAACCAATTCCCTGCATTAACTTCCCTCCTTGAAAGACTTCGAATGTCTTCTGTTTCATTACTAGATTCTCAAAGCTACATCCTGATCTGAGAGAGATGATTCTAACACAAGGCAAAAAATAAATAAAGCTCAGCCTAGAGTCTTAAAACATAAGAGTGCTACTATGTGACAATAAAATAAACGAAAACCACACAGTCTCTCTACTGACAGTTTCTTTCTAGGTGAGAAGATAGACATTAATAAAGATCTCACAAACTGCCAGATCATATGATCCCCATACCCAGAACCAGCAGCCAACTGCCACTGAGAAAGCTTAATCCTCGAGGTCGCTCACCTTCACGGATTCTTTCCAAGAGCCTGGGAGAAAACCTGGCTATGTGTTTACATTATCACATGTATTGTATACACTTTTCAAAAGAAACATGTTTGTATTATTTTTCTTAAAGAGGGTCTCTAAATTTTCAAATACTTCAGACCCAGAAGAACTTGATCTGCTCCTGCCGCACTGATTTCAGAATAGGCAGGTAGGGACTCAGTCCATACAGAAATAGATATTGGTGTTGGATTGAAGACAAATCTAATCTTTGGAGTCTTGAATCCTGAACATTCCGATCATGGGTTGGAGCCAGCTCCTAGCCAGTTATTCCTATTCCTCAATATTACATGGAAGGAACAGTATATGCATGCCTACGGTCAGACAGTCTCTATTGTAGTCACAGCTTCACCTTCTATTACTATATGGCCCTGGACCTCAGGCTTCTTATATGTTCAATGGAAATAATATTAGGGCTTAACTCACAGGGCGGTTCTGAGGGTTTAATTAGATGATCTAGGCAAAGTGTTTACTGGCTGCCTAAACCTCTTTATATAGCAAGTGCTGCATAAATGCTTGTTATTGTTGACGTTGTTATTATGGACTTGATCTCAGACTTCTTTCTGTGCCTTAGTCCCTATCGCCTTGCTTCTTTGCCTGGGCTCATTCACCCCCACCTTGAACACTTGTAGGCCTCAGAATAGTAAACTGGTTGTGTTACTTCTGCTGGCTCTGTCCTAGCCCCAGCCTTTGGCTTGGAACTTGAGTTTCTAGGGAATATCCCTAGGAATGGACACCGACAGCTTCTTCCCAGCCCACCAGGGCCAAAGGTCCACACTTGTCCCCGACTTTCTGTTGCCCTGCCTGGTTATGTGCAGCACTGCTCCCACCATGCGGCAGGTTGACCCTTTGTTTCTGGCACCAGCTTGTTGGAGCAAAGCAGCAAAAGATAAAAGTCACCAATCAGGCAGAGTTAATACCAGGACTTCCTCCCACTTCCTTATGAACTTTCTCTCTCCATCCCATCCCAGAGCCCCTGAGACACGTGTTCTCCAGGGCTCCCGTCACAAACAGCTTCCCTTCCCACTTCGCGCTTCCCACTGCTGGGCCCCGACTCCTGCCAAATTCCTGCTTGTTTCTGGTCCATCTTTATTATTCTTCTTCTGTGAGTAAAGTGAGAATTTGACAGCTCTATTTGCATCTTCATGATGTTTTCTTCCTTTAAGTGTGTTATGTAATAGGTAAGATACACAGAGAAAAATAAAGAATAATACAGTGAAGACCTATATTCCAGCATCCAGCTTAAGAAGTAAAATATTACAGTGACAGCTCCCTCCTTCCCTGCCACACTGTCCTCCCTCCTGTCAAAGGTGACTGCCATCCAGAATTGTTTTGGTCATTCCCTCATACTTCATATATGTCCTACACACAGGCACATGTATTCCTAGAGCAAGTTAAAGAACATATGTAGTATTTTTGCATGGGGTAAAAAGACATCTAGTTGGTTTTCTTTTTATTCAAATGGATCTGTGGTTGGCTTACAGAGGAAGATATTGAAAATATCAGGAGGGAAGCCGAAATATCCAATGCATATTTAATTTAGTATACTCTACTTTATAGTTCTAGAGTATCTTTTGGTTCTGTTTTTATAATTTAATTTTATATTGATTTTTTCATCTGTTCAATAAATATGGCTAACTCCCCATGCACCCTGCTGAGAACCTGGCCTGCAACCTTAGCATATGCCCTGACTGGGAATCAAACCGGCAACACTTTGGTTTGCAGGCCAGCACTCAATCCACTGAGCCATACCGGCTAGGGCTCCTTTTAAATTCTTGAACATATTTGTAACTTCTTTAAAGTTTTTATCTGCTAATTTCAAAATCAGGATAATTTTAAGTCTTTTCCCGTTGATTGTTTTTTCTCTTGACTATGGATCTGATTTTCCTATTTTCTACTTCATATTTCCGGCATGGTCAATAGTTTTTTAGCATACTAAACAGGCTGCACAATACATTGTAGACTCTGGGTTCTGGCATATCCTTATGAAGAATATTGATTTTTGTTCCAGAAGACAGATTACTGGCTGACACTTTGACCTTATGGAGGCTTAATATTATCCTTTGTTTTGGTAGATCTGTTTGGATGTTCTCTTTTATTCTAAACCAAGTCAGCCCCTTAGATCAGAGATATGGTAGCATTTCAATATAAAGCTCAAGATGTTTAGCAAGTCCCACCAACTTGGCGGGACTAAAACGATTAATTTTGTCCTCTCTTCAGTAGGCGTAAGTCAAAAACTCGGCTCAATTTTTCAACCTTCTAGCTATTGCTTTCTGTTAAGCCTCTTGGAATCTCCCCTGTGCATATGCAGTTCAGGGGCGGCCAAGGATTTGAGCTGAGTTTATGTGCATATCTGGGGGCTCCCCTCTCCATTCTAAAACAGCCTCCTTCACTTTCCAGCTTATTTGGCAGCTCTGAATCCTGTCCTATAATATGTCAAGCCAAGAACCCTGTCTTTCTGGTTCAGTTCTAGTCATCTCAACACATGCGCACTAGGTGACCCAAATGGAAAAGCCATATCATGTGTTTTCCATCCAGTGCCGTTTCCTTCTTTCAAGCATTAAATACCCTCCAGTTTCTGCCTGCTTTGGTTCACTCTCGAGTGCCTTCAAATGTCTTTGGTTTTATATCTTTTCCAGAGTTTATAGTATTCTCAGTGGAAGCATTAGCTGATACAAGCTACTCTACCATTATCAGAACTGGATCAATAGTGAGTTTTACTGATGAAAAATAAGCTTTAAAGTATAAATTGTAAGTTCTCTCTCCTTCTCATCTAGGACATTAAGGACATGTCAGAACCAGCCATTCAGAGAAGTGAAATTGCTTTAGTAACCTAGGAACAGTGTCACAAAAATGCAGTTTGTATTTTTCAGGTAGGGAGGGACTGTCTTACTGGAAATAATATGACTCAAACACTTCTTGCACCATCAAACCCTCCACAATCAAAACATCAATTCAGAGATTTTTTTATTTTTATTTTTAGAGAGTAAGGAAGAGAGAGAGAATGCACCCCCTACTGGGGACCTGGCCTGCCCCAGGCATATGCCCTGACTGGGAATCGAACCGGCGACCCTTTGGTTTGAAGGCCAGTGCTCAATCCACTGAGCCACACCAGCCAGGGCAGCAATTCTAAGATTATTTTTATACATCTGTTTTGTCTTCCATTCAAGCTTTATGGTCATTATAAGACATGTTCCCTAAGTAAAATACCTAGTACAATCGAACTTGGAAGTATCTAACTCCTTAAACGAATATAATTTTGCAGTAGGCAGGAACATTTTTGTTTCCTATAGTTATGAAAATAAAGCACCACATGTTCAGATTTTCTTTTCACAGGCACCTGGCTTTTCCTGCCAGGGTCAACAGTTAGACAAACATTCCTAGAACTCTCTAGGAATCTGACCTCATGTCTCCAGTCCGTCCATCACTTGGACCTAACACAGATTCAACTGTGAAAATCCAATATATAATAGAGATGAAAGAAGAACCGCTATATTTGAAGTAAATTAAGCCCTAGAACGTTGCCTACTGACACCCTCGCTTCCATAAAAAGGCTTTTAAGTTTCATTTCAGTGAAAAAGTAGATATCTGGAGAATACGGTCTGCAGGTACACAAAGAAAAATAGGATAAGGGGTTCCTTTAGCTAGGGGGTTGTCAAACCTTTTCTGCACAGGGCCAGACAGTAAATATTTTAGGCTTTGCAAACCATACAATTTCCACCACAAATACTAAGGTTTGCCATCGTAATCTGAAACAGCTCTGGATAAGTAATGAACTGATATGATTGTGTTCAAATGATTCTTTATTTATAAAAACAGGTGGTAGGCTGGATTTGGTCGACTGCTATAGACTGCTGATCCCTGCTTTAGCTTGGATCACTTCTAGAAGCCAGGGCAACTTCTAGAAGCCAGCTGGCATATGGTCTTTTCGAAGCTCTGAAAGGTTAGGTGCTTATACTTTCCTTAAAGAACTTTGTGTTGTACATTATTTTATCATTGCTGTTACTGGTTACACTTTGCCTCGACAGTCTAATAAGTAAATAGCCATTGACATGCTCAGCATGTTTAAAGTCCCCCTGCCTACCTATAGAAAATGTTCATTAAGGAAGAGGCAGGGCACAGCTGTGATGATCGGTAAGTACCACCGTTACTAGCTGTGCACACCTGAGCAATCGTCTCCACCTCCCTGAACCTCATTTCATCATCTATAAAATGGAAATCGTAAGAGCTACTTGACAGGGTTGTCATGAGGATTAAGGAACTTCAAAGGCAGTGCTGAGTAAGTGTCATGTCCCTTTCCCTTTTTTATTAGACACAGAGGACAGGGATGAACTTCTCATGAAAATTGGAATAAAAGGAACAAAATTTTTTAAAAATGTAACTCACCTAGAAAATTACTTAGTAATTCCTCCCTAGATGCTACGTTATTTTGGAAAATACCAAGTCTGTCTCTACCAATGAAACATTAGGCTCGGCCTGATATAGTGGGGAAACCTCAGCAGCAGGAGGTTCTTGTTCTAGCTCTGCACGTGACCTTGTGTAAATCACCTTTCTTTACTGTCAATTTCTTTAATTTCTTCAATCGTCAAAATGAAGGTGGCTAAACTAGTCCGGGGGTTTCCAAACTGTCAAGAAAACCATCATCTGAAGTGCTCGAATCCAAGCAAGTATCAGGTATTGTCTGAATAAAAAGCTCTCGTAGGGAAGCAGATAAAACTTCATGTTGCAAATGTAGTCCTAGAATTCAAAGGCACGGGCAGCACTGAGTGCAACAACTCTTCGTGTTTTTGCCAGTTCTACCTGCCATGTTTCAGTGAAACCACAGTTCTGCTATTTTCATGCACGTCACATAAATGAAATTGCCAATATGACATTGTTATTCAGGGGGCATTTTATTAGTCATATTGAGTTCTCTCTACAGCTGGGGATATAGATTCTTTCCTTCGCTGTTTGAAAATCAATTGAGGCCAGTTCCACCGTAGGGAGGCATGGTAACAATGTACATAATTTCTTCTCTGTTTGAAGAAGTCACAATACCCAGTGGCAAGGAAACAGGTCACTGCGATGGCAAAACAGGTGTGAGACAGGATCGCAAGAGTGGCTGCAGTTAAGCTAGTCCATTCAGCAAATGCACAGCTGCTACTCTAGAACCGAAAGTAAATTATGGGAGACAGAAGTTGTTTCGCTTGCGCAGCATCCATTCCCATGCTTGCTGGTACATTACAGTTTTCCTTGGAAGGGGAGAGAGGGTGAATCACAGTTGGTGTGATTCTGGTATGGCTGAGCCCACACCCTGGATTTTGGAGAGGTCACATGATCCTGGTTTGGCCAGTCAAGATGTATGGATTGACTTAGGGTTGGGCACTTAAGTCAGCTAGATCCAGCGAGACTTTGTCTCATTAACTTGTACTGGAACCATTGATAAAGATTATTCATTCTCTCTCCTTTGAGATGATTTAACTGATAGAATGAAAGATGTATTTTCCACCACCACGTACACAAATAGCCTCTCAGAGAACAAAGTCAGCATGAAGGAAATCGGGACCAAGAAAAGAGTGGAATTTTCAGTTTGCTGAACACCCAGATTCAGCTGGACCTGAAGCTAGCATACTCCAGATTGTCAATTATGGGGGCCAATAAATTTTGTTTTTCCATTAGGCTCGTATGAGTCAGATTTATATAGTATGAAAGTGAAACAGGCTGGACTAACACAAAAATGTCTAAAGAAAAGCAAATTATCACATGAGACTATTCACACAGATACACACAGACACTCATGATATCCCTTCACTCAGCAGTTTCACTTTCTCTCATTTATTTGAGCCAGAAAACTAGGAGTCATTCTTGACTTTTCTCTCCCTATCACCTGCAGTCCAAATATGTTTACTTAATTTCAAAGTTCCACCAATTTTACCTTTTAAATATGTTCTGAACTCAGCTGCTCTTCTTGAACCTCCTGGCCACTGCTTTGAGAAATGGAATCTTTCTCAAAATGGAACGATTCCAACATCCTCCAAACAAATCTGCAAATAACATGATTACACCCAACTCCTGTTCAAGCATTGCCCACACTCTTCTTCCAGAGCACGCCACTAAACTCCTTAAAATGCATCAGACTCTCCAATGCCCTCAGCCTAATCCAAAATTCATAGCACTACGTGCAAGGTTGCTTGTGCTAAAATGTCCAGACCCTGCACACAGTTCCAGCCGTATCTTTTAATTACACCCCCCATTCTCTCATCTCTTTTCTCTTTCCTACCATGCACATGGTGCTTCTCATGCTGAACTACTTGCAGCTTTCCAAACAGAACAGACTACATCATACCTCTTTGCTCTGTAGAATTAAAGTGACCTCAACAGCAGCATTTCTAGGACATACACCCTGTTATGTCCACTGTAACAGAACTCACTGCATGTCCAGAAGTTATCAAATAGTGTGTTGCCAGTCAACTCAGTGGGAATTGGAATTACATTTTGTTTTGTTTTGACTCAGCCACTGCTAGGCCTAATCTCTTAAGATTGTTTCCACATTGTAGTATAGATGTTAACTCAAATGATTAAATTGAAAATAGAGAAATCAAGAAGAATCAGGATCTCTAATTTTTTTTATAGCTCCTATAGCCATATTTACTGGCTAATAGCCATATTCAAGCCTTCACTTCTGGCCAAGATGGAGTAATGGCTTTATTTACCATCCTGAAACAACCAAACAACAAATGTAATCTATAAACCAAGGGCTTACAAGACAGAGTATCGGACAACAAAGAACAATAATCCCTGAAAGACAAAAAACAAGGTGTGCCTGATGATTGTCCCAGATTCCTGCCTCAAGAGCATTTCCAAGGACACAATGAAGGGAGAGACTGGTGGACTCACTGAGTCGAGGAGACAGAGCTGAGAGTCTGGGAACACCAAGGCAGTTACAATTCGAAGGACAGAATATCTGAGAGGAGAGAGCTGCATAAAGACAGCAACCCAGAGCCCTGGCCAGTGTGGCTCACTTGGTTGGAGCATCATCCCACAAACTGAAGGGTCAAGGGTTTGATTCCTAGTCAGGGAACATACCCAGGTTGTGGGTTTGATCCCCTGTCAGAACAATACAAGAAGGAAACCAATTGATATTTCTCTCTCACATCACTGTTCTCTCTCTCTCTCTCCCTTCCTCTGTCTGAAAGCAATGAAAAAAAATGACCTTGGGTGAGGATTAAAAAAGACAGAGAGACAGTACAACCCAGAGATCTGCAGAGGTCTTAGCAAGCATGCAGCCAAGTAGTGATCATCACCAAAAGCTAAAATAACTTTGAAAAAGAAAAACAAAGATAAAGAACTAATACTACCTGATTTCAAGTCTTATTATAAAACTGTAGTAAACAAGAGTGTTGTATTAGCATAAAGATGAACAAATACTTCAATGGAACAAAACAGTTCAAAATCAGACTCATGCATATATGAACAACTGAGATTTTGACAAAGATGCAAGGCAATTCAGTGAAGAAAGTATATTTGCAACAAATGGTATGAAAAAATTGCATATCTATACCTCACAACATACACAAAAAGCAACTCAATATAAATGTAGTACCTAAATCCTAAACTTAAAAAATGAAAATTATAAAACTTCTAAAAGAAAAGGAAAAAGCCTTAGTTACTTGGGATTAAGAAAAGAGTTTTTATTATTTTTAAGATTTTATTTATTTATTTTTAGAAAGGGGAAGGGAGGGAGACAGGGATGGAGAGAAATATCAATGTGTGGTTGCCTCTAGAGTGCCCCCTACTGGGGACCTGGCCCACACCCCAGGCATGTACCCTGACTGAGAATCGAACTGGCAACCCTTTGGTTTGCAGTCTGGCACTCAATCCACTGAGCCACACCACCCAGGGCAAGGAAAGAGTTTTTAGATACAACATCAAAAGCACAATTAATAAAAGAAAAAATAATATACTGAAACTTTTGCTCTTCCAAAGATTAAAAGAATGAAAAGAAAAGCCACAAAATGGGAGAAAATATTTGCAAATTATATTTTGAAACAGGAACTTTGATCAGAATATTTAAATACTTTTTAAAACTCAATGATAAGAAAACAAATGACCCATTTTCAAAAAATGAGCAAAGATATGAACAGACAGTTGACTATAGTATAGAATATATACCAGTGGCAAATAAACACCTAATACTCAACATTATAAATAATTAGAGAAATTCACATTAAAACCTCCCTGAGCAACCAGGACACACCTATTAGAGTAGCTAAAATAATTAAAATTATTACCAATTCCAAAGGATAGCGTGATTTGGAACTCTCTTACATTGCTGATGAAAATGTAAAATGGTGCAACCTCTTTGGCAAACAGTTCAGCAGTATATGAAAAACTTAAACATAAAACTACTTTGTGATCCAGTCATTCCACCCCGAGGTATTTGCCCAGGAGAAATGAAAGAACATCTCCATACAGACACTTGCACATGAACTTCCACAGCAGCTTCACCTGTAGCAGCCAAAACTAGAAACCACCCAAATCCATCAACAGGGATTAAACTATTACATCTGCATCTACACAAATGAATGATCATAAATGATTGAGATAAACTATGAATAAATGATTTAACATGTATAAATCTCAAAATGATTATGCTGAGGGAAGAAGTTAGGCAAGAAAAAAGAATATGTACTACATGATTCCGTTTACATAAAATTCTAGAAAATGAAACATCTACAGTGACATCAGCAGATCAGTGGCCGTCTGGGGAATGGGACAGGGCAGGAGGGAGGGATTACAAAGGAGCATGAGAAACTTCTGGGGGGAGGGGCATATCCATAATCTTGATTGTGATGATAGTTTTAATTATAAATGTGAGTTGTTTGTTGGTATGTTAATTATACTTCAACAAGGCTGTCTTCAAAAATAATAACCACAATTACTCCCCTGCCTGTATCCAAGTCCCTTTGCAATGTAAGTTTGCAGCTACAAGAAGTAAAATCTATTTCTCCATTCTTTGAATCTGGGATGGCTTATAGAATGTGCTAGAAGTGATGTGGTTTCTTGTTCTGAGCCCAGGCCTTAAAAGACTTGTGCATTCCCCACCGGTCAGCTGGTGTTGGCTGCTACAACAGAATACCGCTGACTGGGCAGCTCAGACAACACATTTATTCTCACAGCTCTGGAGGCTGGGAATGCTGAGATCAAGGTGCTGGCAGGCTCCGCGCGTCTGGTGAGAGCACACGTCCTGGTCCACAGATAGTCATCTCGCTGTGTCCTCTCATGATGGGAGGAGCAAAGTCACTCTCCAGAGTCTCTTTCATGAGGGCGCTAATTCCATTCATGAGGACCTTCCCCTGGACCTAATCATTGACCCTAGGCATCACCTCCTAACACGATCATACTGGGGTTAGCATTGCAATATAGAACTTTTAAGGGGGGGCACAAACATTCAGTCTATAGCACCCAATTCCCCCTTGCAACCCCTTTGCTGCCATGGGAACGATAAGCATGGTGAAGAATGACAAGCACATGGCTCAGCTGCCCCCATCTCTGTGACAACCCCAGAAGTGGAGTCACCTAGCTGGCCTGCAGCTAAGGAGATCAGTCATGTGAGACCATGTGACCTGTCCACTTGAGGCCAACTTAAACTTTCAACCCTCGGAATCATTCACTAAATAGATGATTGTCATGTTAAGCCACTAAGTTTGAAGTGGGCTTTATATGTGGCACTACTGACAGTAATGCATAAGTGATTGACTTCCCAGCCAGGATCCTATTCCTCACGCAACCTGCTTGGTCTTTATTGGGCAAGTACATTCACTTCATTCATTCAAACATCAGATGCTGAGCATCTACTATGTTCCCAGCACTATGCTAGACCCAGGTGGTGCTGTGTGAAGGAGATGGTCCCAACACAGGAAATTACAGATTACAGACCAGAGTAATGGGCTGGCAGTGCCAAGGATATCAAATTCATGTTACTTCCCTTTTCTGGGTCGGGCTTTGATGTCCTCTATGTTTCTAAATCAGTTAATTTCTCTCTGAATTCACGATCAAATTCTGCCCTATTCTAAGAAGAATTAAAGAAAGGGCGGGGCAGACCTCTGGTAAACTGAGACAAAACTCAGGCAGTGTGAGAGAAAAAAGCCAGTCAAAGAGAGAAGCGCCCAGAAGTGAGGAATAAGAGTTTATGCAACAAATCCTGAGGGGCAAAATTGCATAATTTGGGGGCAGATGAGAAACCAGAAGGAGTAGGCTACAGAAAAACAAATGCATTCATCAAGTGCAAGTATCAAACACTTGCCCTTTATATATTTTAAAGGTTTTAAAAGCACAGCTTCAAGTGTTCTTTTCACTTGAGAGATGTTGAGCCAGGAGACTTAGTCAATTGCCATTTAAGTGTCTTGCTATGAACTGAAGAAAATATGGACTTTATAAACCACTCTGGGGGAGCCTGGCCACTCCAGCCAGGGGACATTCCATTCCTAAGAGGTGGTTTATGTATGTAACAACAAGGGCAAAGAACAAAAGTATGAGGTGTTCTTTGCTCTCTGTATCTCCTAGATCAAAAGAATATTTCTGTGATTGCTCACAGACATATTTCTATGCAGGGGTGTCCAACCTTTTGGCATCTCTGGGCCGCACTGGAAGAAGAGGAGTTGTCTTGGGCCACACATGAAATACACTGCGATGTGTAATCACAAAAAATCTCATAATGTTTTAAGTAAATTTATGATTTTGTGTGGGACCACATTCATAGCCATCCTGGGCTGCACCTGGCCTGTGGGCCACAGGTTGGACACCCGTGTAGAGTGGAAGAAGAAAATCTTCCTCTCTGTTCCCCAAATGCCATCCCAGTTTGTGCATCTACTTTAAAAGAGAATAACCAGTCACTTCAAGGAGAAAGAAGGGTGGAGGGTCATGTCTACGGAGCCTGATTTTAGATGGATCTATTTTTGTCACCCTTCCTAACATGGGATGGGTCCCTGGTTCTACTCAGATGCCAGAACTCACTAACGACTAGCAGTTATCCACTTGTCAGCCAAGGGCTGAAGAAACAATACAGATAAGAGCTAATCAATATTTAATCGTATTTTGAGCAGAAAAAAAAAATGACTTAGCTTAAAAATCCTCCTGACTTACTGACTTCTGTGTCTTAATTCCAAGCCCTTCACTCATCACCTTTTTAAGAGAACTTACTAATTAAACCAGCACTTGGCATAGAGCAGAAAGTCTGCCCCAGTCCTTAGCCATGCATGCCGAAGACAGCAACCCAGGGAATGGAGAGACACACGAAGAAGGGATGCAGCCCTTTGGGGCGCTCCCCGTGTTCCCTGCGAACACACAGGTGCTTGTCCATCCAGCATGAGGTCCGTACTGCCCTCCAGACCTCCGTCCTGCTTTCCTCCACAGGAGCCCTGGGCACCCTGTAGACATGAGGAGGATGCTCTCTAGGAAACGCAGCCTTCCTCCAAATGACACCTTCTCCAGAGTTCTGGAAAAGTCTTTGTTTTGCTCCATGGGGAAAGGCCTCTTTTTAAGCTGGGCACTTTTTTTTTAACTGCTTTATTTGTTTATTTTGGATGTTTCATCTTCCTTTTATGCTTTCACAGCTTTCTGTCTTCCATCAATAAAAGTGCCGTGTCACTGAAATGAAAGCGAAGAGTGACATTTCTAAGAAAACGCTTGCTGCTTGGAGACAACACTATTCATTGTAAAAGGCTATTGCTTAAAAAAACACAATCCTTGCCCGGCTGGTGTAGCTCAGTGGATTGAGCGCGGGCTGGGAACCAGAGGGTCCCGGTTCGATTCCCAGTCAGGGCACATGCCTTGGTTGCAGGCCAGGTCCCAGTGAGGGCCATGTGAGAGGCAACCATACATTGCTGTTTCTCTCCCTCTCTTTCTCCCTCCCTTCTCCTCTCTCTAAAAAGAAATAAAAATAAAATCTTTAAAAAAAAAAAAAAAACCACAATCCTTGTAGTACAGGCTATTAAACAGTGTGAATTTTAGTGTATCCTTGATTTCCATTTGGTTCTGAGACCTCGAGAAGACTCTTGTGTGCTGGGAGCAGCCCACTGCACTTCGGACCCTCTCCACGTGAGCACCGAGAAGAGCGAGGCGCCAAACCCAGGCCACCCGCTTGGGGAGCAAAACCAGGTGCTGTCACTCTCCAAGTGCTGCTAAAAGGAAACCCTGGCTTACTCCTTCTTTCCTTTTTTAAGGCCACATTTTCATCACATATGCTCCCAACTTCTGGTTCCCCTTGACTTACAGGTCTGGGAGCCTTGATGGCGGACCAGCAAACCTGCGAACCCTCTGGATGTCAAGGCATCAGGGAGATCTTCCTGTCAGAGCCTGTACTGGACCATCATAGCAGATTCAAGAGCCCATATATCCAAGTCCCAGGTAAGCCAGCCATAGTCCAATTCACTGCCAGGCTGCATTCTGTACCTTCCAGAGGCCGTGGCCCCTGGGACTCAAGCCAACAGAGAAAGACCATTCTGTAGGAGAGATCAGCTTGGTTAAGAGACAAAAATGTAGAATATTGTAATTTGGTGCCAGAATAGACCTTAATTTAAGCCAGAGTAAAAATTGACATCACTATATTGCTTAAATAACTAGTAGTTGGAGTAACTAAAATGGACTCTCCCATTAAAAAAATAGAAAAAAATATTAGTTACCAATTTCATTGTTGTACATATTGCTTAGAGAAATAGTCTTGCTGGAGCTTGTCTGTTGTATGCAGTCAATAAAATTCAGAGGGGGTCAGAGTGAAGGGGAATCAAAGGGATGTTTTTCCCAAGGCCCAAGTGCCTTATAAGAAGAGAATCCATGTGATAATGCACTCCTGGTATGTTCTGCAGCGCCTCTCCATACTAATCAGAAAACAGCTGTCATCATCAAGCACGTTGCTAACAAAAGCAGACTCCTTCATCTTACTTCACCTCAGTTTGTGGTTTTGCAGGAGAGACCAACACCCACTCCAAGTACAATACCAATGGGATAGAAAACAAGTGCTGTCTCTGAGACATAGGAAATTAAAGTTAGTCTGTAAAAATCAAAGGTCTATATCCAAATATTTTGAAAATTCACCAGGATTCCCCTACTAGGAAAGAAGTAAAACCCTTTCAGATTTCCTGGAAAGGGTTTGACAAATGAAGATGTGACAGGTGGACACCCGTCCCCTTTATAAATGGATAGTTCGGGGGTAAAAATAACAATAAGTGCTGTCGACATCCAGTGTAGTTTAATCTCTGATGCTGGCAGGCAAGGCCACGGTACCCACTATCACACATGACTTGTGTCTGTCACATGAAACAGACTGACAACTTCAGTAACATGAGGGAAGACGACATCTGCTCAGGGCATCGAAACCTTGTTTTGCAAATGCTCTCCAGTCTGGGGGTGTTATCAGGGAATCAGCTCCAGCAGTAGCAAAATCAGAGGTCTTCTCAAGGCTGAGCTCCAGGGTCGAAGGCAGACAGGATGAGCGACTCCGAAGGTGGCTGAACTCACTCTCAGGAAGCAGGGCTCAGCTCCAAGTCAGTTTTCAAGCTGTGTACACATCTATTTTTGATTCCCCCACATTGATCAGGTCTTAGCTCAGATTAAAGACCTGCTTTCACATTCTCCCACGGTCTAATAGGAGAGCATCTGCTGCCCACATTAGCCATTAGAAGCAAGTATCGCCAAATGAAGGAACCAGGGGTCTGCTATTGACTTGAGGTATTACTCTGAGCAGTTTATAGCCTCTCTGTATCCAGGTCTTCTTCTCTGAGAGAATGAGACTCAAATTCCCACAACCCTTTTTTGTTTTAAGATTACATGCCTAGGAATCACTGATGAAAACATAAATGCATATCAAAAGATTGATAATTTGATCTTGAGCTATTTTGAAATGCCTTTAAAGGCTGAATTGGATAATAAATTTCTGACTTTTTCATCATGAAGGAAATGCCTATCTTTGAATGGAAGCAACACCAAGCAAAGCAGGACATGGAAGGATAGAGACCAGCCCCACTAACATTAGTTGTGCCCCTGGATGCAGCCATTCCTGAAGCAATCTGTTCCTGGACTCCTCTGTTAGGTAAGCTGATACATTTCCTTTTATGCTTAAGCTTGTTTAGGTTGAGTTTCTAGTCATTCAAAATCAGGTAATTACCAAATGGCAGAATGGAGAATCTGCATTTTTTAGATTGGTCTGTGATCAAGTGGAAAGAAATAGACTCCACCAAAGAAAAAAGAAAAATGTAAAAGAAACATGAGAGTTAAATATGGTGATGAACTAGTATATGCCTGATGCCTGCTTCTAAAAACTCTGAGCGGGCCACACAGAGGCACTGGCCAAGATTGCTGGGCCACATCCGTGTTCTGGGAACCAGATGGTTGCACAGAATAGCCCAGGGCAGATGGAGACAGAAGACAAGTGCACCCCACATCTCAGACACTGCCAAGTGGCAAACCTGGAAAGCCAAAGTATACCTGCAGGTCCAGGGAATGAGACAAGATTAGAACCAGAGCAAAACTTAAGTCAGAGGGACCTAGTCAAGAAGTCCACTTAGCATTATGCTAAGTGAAGTAAGCCAGGCGGTGAGGGACAAATACCATATGATCTCAAGCAAGCAAAACATAACGAGAGACATTGAAAGTAAGAACAGTATGACAGTGGCCAGGGGGGAGGGGGGAGGGGACAATGGAGAGAAGGGTTTACAGGAGCCACTATGGAGGACATATGGACAGAGCCAAGGGGGAGGAGGGAGGGGGGGGGGGGGGGGGGGGGGGGGGGGGGGGGGGGGGGGGGGGGGGGGGGGGGGGGGGGGGGGGGGGGGGGGGGGGGGAGGGGAGAGGATGCAGATAACTGTAATTGAACAACAATGAAGTAATTATT
>PVJI01007641.1:0-54727 GCA_004026765.1 Micronycteris hirsuta
TTTTTATCAAAAGACATCCATATTAGTAAACTTCATTACATGAATAAGATTATTTATGAGAACTTCTTTTACGATATGTATAATGAATCAAGATGTTTCGTTAATAGCCAATGATATATTCCTAACGATCTCACCTATAAGTGGAACCTAATCAATAAAACAAACAAGCGAGCAAAACATGACCAGAGACATTGAAATAAAGAACAAACTGACAGTGGCCAGAGGGGAGAGGGAAGCGGATAACAGAGGAAATGGGGAAGGGTCATCAAGGAACATGTATAAAGGACACATGGACAAAATCAAAGAGGGGTAGAATCGAGGGTAGGAGGTGGGGATGGCTGGGGTGGAGGGGGAGTGGAGGGTGGAAATGGAGGCAGCTGTACTTGAACAATAAAAAAAGAGAAAAAGTTTGTTCTGAAGATAATATATAAATGAAAACAGAATACAATAGATTATAAATTGCACAGAAAAAATAAAATGATGCCATTAAAATACATAGAGATCCTTAAAATGACTCAAAGTACAAAAATTCAGATGGAGTACTAGTACAAGTTCATATTTCTTGGAGGAAGACATCCAATAAGTTATCTAACTCTTCACATGCAATCTAGAGTTCTCCTTCCATCAAATTTCTCATTCATATTTATTTCACTCTGCTTTTTGAAAGGTGTCTAATATTATAGACACCTAGAAGATTTAATTTCCAACTAAGTAATCTGTTTTTGTAGGTTGAAACCCAGGGAGCAACCATGATATACCGTTTGGTAATGTAAGACTGTGCTCATTAAAGGGAAGTTTTATTTTATTTTGTTTTGTTCTTCATGCTTTAAAACAGAGAGCCTTGTGTACACTATCCTCCAAGTAGTAAGCCTTTATGAACAGATACTTCTGCCTTTTTTCTAGCCTTTGCTGACATAACAAAATTGGCTTATTAGAGATATACTTCTCTCTAGCTCCAAGTCTTTTCTTTATATTTCTTCTTAGAGATAGAAAGTGTTCCTTGTGCCAGTTATCACAAAAAGAAAGACATAGGACTGTGAGATCAAAGGTTATTGATCAAAATTCCAAAATCAATGTCACATTTCTCAACCCATGCACCAAAGAACACTCGTTAATTTGCAAGCAAGCAGACCAAACCTCAGAACCAAGCTATGATCACCATCAAAACCAGTTTAGCATCAACAACAATTAACGATTCCCTTAATACTGACAAACACACAGCTCACCTTGGAATAATACTGTTAATGCCTTAAGAAATACTACTTAACTTGTTTAAAAATTATATGTGTCAGTTATGATAATAAACTCCATTAGAGCCACATACATTTATAACTTATATTTTACTTTTGTTTATAAGCTATTATTCCTTCAATGACTATCTTACAAAAAGATTTTACTTAACTGAGACTTAGTAATGACACCGGGACTCTTGATAAAACTAGTTGAGAATGATGAAGATGTTTAAAAAGAAAAGAAAGTCTCAATGCCATGTCTGAACATTTAAAATTGGTCTGATGTTCTGGGAATCCCTTTGCCTAGTTTGTTTGACATTTCATGCCCCCTCAAAGTTGCTGGGGGTACATATGAACATTCAGTTTTGAGAATGGGATTTAAATATACTGACTGAACTACTCTTCTTTCCTCTCATGGAATCACAGCGTAGTGGGAGAGCTGGAAAGCAATTCTAATCCAGTGTGATACAGGCTGACATGTGGCTGTACCCCTGCTATACAGAGTCCTCTTCAGGAGGTTAAGTGTTCATTCCAACGTATGGACTCCCTAGCACATCTCAAAGTCTCAAAGGCTATCTCTCACACAAAATTCCGAGACTTTCGTTCTACTTAAAGTTGTTTATAACGTGTTGATAAGCATCAGATATTTCTTTATATTGAATATCTTGTAACTTCTTTGCCAGGAACTATTTCATATTCTTTGCTACTTATATTCATGAAAATAACATATCCGAGAAGGAGCCTTTACAACAGATACCATAAATTAGGAAGGACATTACCTCACTTAACTCAAAATAGATAATGGTATTGTCCAATTTAATAATATTTGGTAACCTGATTTAAGAATCATGACCATTCAGAAAATCATACAAGGAACTTTTTTATAAAACCATAAAATAAATTAAATCAAACAACATAAAATGTAGTAGCTTGAACACTGGAGAAGTAGAACAGCAGTTCTTTGCTATAATCAGTCACCAGGTTCTTTTTTCAGAGAAGATGTCAAAATGATTATGTTCTTAAAGGTTTCTTTTTATTCTTTTCTAGGTATCAGATATCATTCCTTGCACTATGAGATATAACTTTTTCCCTTAACAAGAGCTACAGTTAATCATTGCATAATAGACTAACCTGTTGTTTAAAAATTCCTTTGGGTCAATGTATTAGAGACACAATTTTGATTCCTGCATAATTTCTAATCTATTTATTGAGCTTACCTGGGGATAATAGTGAAGAAACTCATCAGCCTGTATTTATAGCCAACTAGATTATTTTTATACCCAGACAGCATTTTTATAAGAGCCTTTATAAGAAATTGAAAAAGAGAGAGAGAAATGTGAAAAAACAAGATTTTTAAAAATATTTACTTATTTAACCACCCTATTTTAGTATTACTAATTTTCAAACTAGAATATTGTGAAGGGAAATATCAATTCTTTAGCAGGGCTATTGTTGATTAAAGCTGCCATGATGCATGTGTGTTTTCACATGAAAGTTCTGTGATGTGAAAAATGGCAAGTATTTCACAATGTTGCTGGCTAGGCGGGCGCATTAACAGTCTGGGCAGTGCGCATGCCCTCATTCAGCAGCTCTGGGTGCCTGGTGGTGTTTAGGAAAGCTATTTTCAAAGGCGGAGCAAGAAGTCTGCCCTTGCATACACGAAAGTACAGTCCTAAGAACTAGATGATAATTACCCATTCCTATTACCATTGTTTATAAAAGAATAAGCTATTAGTTGTAGACAGACTCACACATGGAGAACAGATGACAGCCAGTGGGATGAGGGGGGAGGTTAGGGGGTGGAAGGACTGAGCAAAAAAAAAAAAAAAAAAGAACTCATGGACATGGACAACAGGGTGGTGATTGATTGCTGGGGGGTGGGAGGTATAAGGGGATTAAATAGTAATGGAAAAAATATAATACCAATTATATCTTTTTAAAAAAATATATGCCCGCATGGTGTGCACTAGGAGAAATGACTGAGGACCATCAATACTACTAGTACTCAGACTATACTACTGTCATGAAATTATAGGTAAATATGATGAAAGCTGAGCCTCTGAAATCATGTCTACCCACATAAAAGACAGTAACATAGTTTTAATTATGCATTTTTACATCTTGTTACCTATATGTTGTATATGAAGCTTAACTTCATAGCAAGCCCTCAGATTCCAAGTGATGTGGGAGCAGGTCCCAGTGGAGAGTACGACTGTTTGTGCTCTATTGGCAGATCTCACATCCATGCCTTCCTGGTGCCGCTCCTTTTCTGGTTAGTTTTTCACATTCTCACGGCCCCTTGTTTACTATTTCTTTTCTTTCCCTATCCTGCTTCTATATCTCAGAAAGAAAGTGTCATCTGTTTGTTATCCAAGAAACTGAAATATTTAAGGGATTCTCAATAAGTATGTGTGTAGAATAATCGAAAATTTTATTAATGAGTTAAAATATATCCTTGTAAAATTCTTGCCTTAAAAAAATTGGAATTAATAAATTTGGGAGAAAAGTGGTTTCAAGCTGTTGAGAGGTTCTAAAAAGATTCTCTAGAGGTCAATATTGACAACGCACTGTGCAGTCATGATTGTCTTTCATCTTGTTCTAAAGTGGTTGAGGGGACACATTTATCTTTCCTTCTTTTCAAGACATTTAAAAGCAGTGTTCCAGTTACACAGACAGCATCTTCACACCATTCAAAAGACACACAGTCAATCATAAACCCAAACAGGAAGGAGAGGGTTAGATTTCACTTAAGTAAAGTTTACTGAAAAGCCAACAGATCAGTGTGATTATGGCAAGATCAATGGTGCAGAGTTCTAAAAGGTTTTACACAAACAGCAGTCTTAGGATGTAGCTCTACAGAGCAAGTAGGTCAGGAAAAACAAAAACGCAATGCCCAGCACATGTGCCTCCCTTTGGGTCCATAAAGAATCTGACCAATCTTGTCTAAAGGGAAGCCATTCTTGCCACAAGGTCAAAAAGCGTTTCCATTTCTGCTGACTGCATTTCAGCCTTGAGTAGTGTGTCAGCTGAGTTTTTTTGCTGGTCAAAGTCACAAAAATTCTGGTCGATATCTTTTATGAGGAATGACAAATATAAAAATATAAACTCTACTGTGTCAGATAAACTATATACTAGGTCCCAAACAAAGATTTAACAACGTGTAGTCAATTTCAAAGTCTTCTGGCAATTCAAGGAAACAAAGGACTCTCAGTAGAAAGTTTCCTACACCAGGCTAGAGACTGTTATGTTCAGACTATGGAAACCTTTAGAACTCCCCTTTTCAGATATGAACTGTTGTACAGAACTTTTTAAAAAAAGTTTTTGTGACTAATCAGATAAATGGGAAACGCATCAAAGCATTCCTCAGAAAAGATCAATTTTGAATAATCTACCTGAGGCAGAATACTTTTGGAGCTTATACTATCTCAACTTTCCAAAAACCCCCTCTTCCATGGACTTTTGTTTTTAACATAAAAACAATACAATTTCATGAGTAACCACCCCAGACCTATCCTCTAAACAGTGGAACAATTCACGCTTCACTTTTCCTACTGTGTGTTCTATACTATATCTGGGTAGTCTCTAAAGCAGATTTAATTGAACAGAAATTTCAATGAAAACCTGTTTACTTTTTTTAAACATAAAAAAATCATCAAACCCTTCATCCCAGTCACTATAAACAATGTATTTGCATATGTCTCAAGTGAGGCTCTTACTTTTCTTTTGAAATTGTAGGAAAGAGGCAAGAGAGCTTTCCTCTTTTTCTTATTACGCTTCCTCTTCGGCTTCCTCCTTCTCTTGCTCCTTCTCCCAATTCAGAACATAGGGTTCCAACATTTCTGTTACAAAAAGTGATAATTTTAATTTGTTATACCTCACAAACCTCACTTTTCCTTTTATTTTATAGGCATCTAATTTTTAATGGAAACTTGGGGGGTATTGTAAGTAAACAAGTTTCCCACATAAGTCTGGAATCAGAAACCTCATTTTAAAATAATTTTCATTAGGAAGACACATACAGTCACCAAAAGATTTTAAAGGCTCTGTGGCATGTGCTGCATGATTATAATCACAGTACATGCACCCTCGACACAGCCACTTCTCTATGTGATATGATGATGTCTAAAATATCACAAGAAATATCTCATTTGCTAGCATGTCCCGAAGAATAAAAGACATTTATTTAATACCTCAAAAGCAATAATTTCTAGTTAAATGTTTTCATTAAATGTAACCTTAAAAATATTAGTATTTGCAGGCAATTAACTGTACCCTATTTGACACACACAAAATAAACTGGTACTGTATTACATTAGCCAAATAAATTGTCCATAGGTACTCCCAAGTGCCAAAGTGAATTCCAAAGTTCTTGTTGTACATGTAATACACTTGTGTTCAAATTAATAGTAAAATAAAAATGACTTCTTTACAAATGTCCTTAGTAATAAAGAAAAAGGATTATATGATATATAACCAAAATAGTGTTTAAACAGAATGGTTTTCATAGTATTCCAAGCTTCAGTAGCTTTCAAAGAAGGATTTCAGGGGCTACACATCCTATAGAAAGCATCTAATCAAAAGGATTGACCATTAAGTTCAGCAGCATGATTCACTTTATCAACTTCCCTCAGTCTTCTAATACTCCTGTTCAAAAATTGTGCAAACTGTGTGAGACTCTGCATGTATTAAATTACACCTTTATGTCCTTAGAGAAAATATTTTCTATTATTCAGACAAGGAACAATCTTTGCTCAGCCATGACAGATTCACACCTGGCTGATCAGGAATTCTTGGTGTTGAACACAAGCCAGTCAAAACCTCTAGTGATGGAAACAATCATTTATAAAGATTTTTACTGGTGTATCCAAAATAATATGAAATCTTGGAGAGGGGAGGAAGACCTTGTAGTTATTTATGTTGCTTCCTAAAATAAAGTAATTCTAGTTACATAAGTACATAGAAACTACTTAAATTTAAAATAAAAATAATTATTTCATTTATGGCTAAAGTCTTTAAATTTAACTCCAGTTCTAAGAATTGAATCGATATATCTGCCAATAACACATGTTCTCCTTCTGGATAAAGTAGGTCTACAAAAAATAGCTTTCAACTGTTGTCTATAGTGTAGGTATACGCAATGGATCAGACTTCTTATAAAATATCTTATTATTCTCTTTATGCTCATATATATTTCTACAGTCTCTTCCAAAGCTTTGATTTTTTCTAACTTGAGAAATTTACTTAACTAGTATGTTTTTCTTTCCCCCAAAATATAAGTCATTAGTCCTAAAATGTCCTTATTTTATAATTTCTTCTAATAATGTTGAGTCCTAGAAAATTCAACATCTTCAAAATCAGTGATTAAACCTAAAAAGTTTACAAAACTTATGTACTTTACTGATGCAGAAAACTTAATTTCCAAAACAATCATTACTAAACAAGAGATAAATAAAGCAAATTGATTTTTCAAACAGATACTGAAGTTAGGAAACAATTCGTGCTTAGAACTAAGACATTAGTCACAGCACTGTGACCTCTGACCTTAAGTGATAAAATACACAGGTCAGAATTGACAATACATACTCATGGCTGATCATGACTGCTACTTATTGATCAAAGGAGAAAAAAAGCACTTTGTGGAGAAAAAAAAAACATTGCTCTGAATGACAAACATCCATTCTCCTGAGAATCAGCCGCTCTCTGGGTTTCTCCCTCTGGAACTAGAAGCAAGAAGTGAGCTCAGCCAGTATTTAATATCAAGTGAATGTGGTGTTTAATCAATAGTCTTCTGCTTTGTTCCTTGATGTGGAAAGCAGTGTCTATTCATTCAGCAAAGGTTAATGCCAAGGGTCAAGTGATTTCACACTCTCGGTAGGATCCACAACATTGCAGTAGTTCAGATGCCACAGACAATGATGACTCAGTTGGACTGATTTATTGCCACTCGAAAGCCCTGCTTAATACTAAAGTGCTCTCTTATGATAATACCTCAGAAAATAGCACTGATAAAAGAGGAGGCAATAATTACCTACATTTTGAGGTAATGTCTTCATTTCTAATATCCTATAAAGATGTAAGGTTCATTTTAAATGATCTGCTTCCTGTGTTAGCAAGCCATTTAAACGAGATCTTATCAGCATCTTCTCTTAAGAAATACACCACAGGAGAAATTCAGTAACTCCTGATACAAATGTAAATTTTAAGTAAAGGATGGTTTAACATATGTTTTAGATAATAGCTTTTTAATATTTACTGATCACAATATTTTTCATATCAGACAAGCAAAAAAAATGTTTGCAGATAGGAGGAAAAATATGACTTAGTTTGGTCAACTTTTAAACAAGGAAGACACCGTTTACAATTTGATTTTTTTTTTTTACCAGTTCTAGCACAAGACAGGCAGGCTGAACAGAGATACCCATATATTCTTTCTGACTGTGATTCACTTAAAGCAGCATTGGCTAAGGTCATTGTTTTAAACCAGAACACATTTAACTATGTCAGGGGTCCAATCTTGAACACGTTGGCATACATGATTATTATTCTGCAATGCCTCGTTCCAGATGTGTTTTATATAATGAAAGAAGTTCAAATGTCACCAGGAAAACAGTGTGAGGAGAATTAATTGGAAAGCTTATCATAGGAAAGTCATTTTGAATCCAGCTTTCACAAATATATCTGTGGATGATGAATATAGCAATCAATTAGTAAAATAAAATAAATTATATAATTTTTTCTACAGACATCCTATTGTTACTAGTGGAAGGATATTTGAAACAACTTATTATATTCCATTCTGGATGACTAGTATATAAGGTACTCTAATATGAATTTTCTGCCCTCAGCTTCCTCTTTTCACAGGAGACATAGTATTCAGAATTCTTAATCCAAAATATTTAAGACACTTGGGCTACTTCCATATCTTGGTGATTGTAAATAATGTTGCAATGAACATAGGGGTGCTTATGTTTTCAAACTAATGTTTTGGGTTCCTTTGGGTATACACCCAGAAGAAGGACTGCTGAGTCAAAAGGAAGATCCATTTTTAACTTTTTGAGGTCTCTCCATACTGCCTTCCACAGTGGCTGCACTAATCTACATGCCCACCAACAGTGCAAAAGAGTTCCCCTTTCTCCACATCTTCTCCAGCACATGTTGCTTGTTGGTTTATTGATAATAGTCATTCTGACAGGTGTGAGATGGTATCTCATTGTGCTTTTAGTTTGCATTTCTCTAATAATTAGTGATTTTGAGCATCTTTTCAAATGTCTATTGGTCATCTATATGTCCTCTTTGGAGAAGTATCTGTTCAGGTCCGTGCCCATTTTTTAATTGGATTGTTTCTTTTCTTGGTGTTGAGTTTTGTCAGTTCATTATACATTTTGGATATTAATCCCTTATTAGATGTATTAGAAAATATGTTCTCCCATTCTCTGAGTTGTCTTTTTATTTTGTTGATGATTTCCTTTGCTGTGTAAAAACTTTTTAGTTTGATGTAGTCCCATTTGTTTATTTTTTCTTTTGTTTCCCTTGCCAGGGGAGATATATCCAATAAAATATTGCTACAAGCAATGTGTGAGGTTTTGCTGCCTGTTTTCTTCTAGATATTTTATGGTTTCTTCTAGATATTTTATGGTTTCCATGCTGTTGCAAAGGGTAGGAGCTCCTTCTTTCTTCTGCTGTGTAGTATTCCATTGTGTAAATGTACCATAGTTTTTTAATCCATTCACTTACTGATGGGCACTTAGATTGCTTCCAGCACTTGGCTATTGTAAATTGTGCTGCTATGAACATTGGGGTGCATAGGTTCTTTTGGATTGGTGTTTTGGGGTTCTTAGGGTATAATTCCAGCAGTGGAATTGCCAGGTCAAAAGGCAGTTCCATTTTTAGTTTTCTCAGGAAATTCCATACTGTTTTCCACAGTGGCTGCACCAGTCTGTATTCCCATTAACAGTGCACTAGTGTTTCCTTTTCTCCACGCCCTCTCCAACACTTGCTGTTTGTTGATTTGTTTATGATGGCCCTTCTCACCAATGTGAAGTACTATCTCACTATGGTTTTAATTTGCATCTCTCTGATGGCTACTGATGCTGAGATCATAAATTGAATTTATTCTTGCTTGTGGTGTAAGAAGGTCATTTAGTTTTATTTTTCTGCATATATCTGTCCAATTTTCCCAACACCATTTATTGAATAAACTATCTTTAGCCCACTGTATGTGCTTACTTCCTCTGTGGAATAGTAACTGAATATAAAGTTGTGGGTTTATTTCTAGGCTCTCTGTTCTGTCCCATTGACCTATGTGATTGTTTTTATGCCAGTATCATTCTTTTTTTTATTACTATGGCCTTAGATGGGTGGATAAAAACAACTATTGGACATTTACACAGTGAAATACTACTAAGCCATAAAAAAGAGAAACTTTTACTCTTTGCAACAGTATGGATGGATCCAGAGAACATTATGCTAAGTGAAATAAGCCAGTCAGAGAAAGACAAATACCATATGATTTCACTCACCTGTGAAATCTAATGAACAAACTGAACTAATAAGGAAAATGGGGACAGACTCATAGATGAGTGGATGACAGCTAGTGAGGGAGAAGGGGAAGGGGTGGAAGGATTGATCAAAAAGGAAAAAGGACTCATGGACATGGACAATAGTGTGGTGATTGTGGTGAGGAGGGAGGTATAAGGGCACTAAACAGTAATATAAAAAATAAAGATTAAATTTAAAAAAGAAATAAACAAAAAAAACCAAAATATTTAAGAAAATAATTAATTCAGAAATTCTACTTTAAACTATTTTAAACAATTATTTTAAAGTATAATGTTATATATGAGTTAAAAATAAATGTTTTTATATTTATATAACTCCAAAAAAGTTATTTTTAATCTTAATGAAAGCATTTGCCTTAAAAACAAATAAAATGAGCAACATTCAGTAATTTTGATTTAAACAAGAATTTCATTGTGCAACAATAACCTGCATGATGCCCAGAGGCCTGAATTTACCTTTAAATCAAAATTATCTTCAAAGGATAATAGCCATTCTGCAATTCTTTCTTAGTGGAAATGAATTTATAGGCCAAAAATTTCATATCCTATAGTAGAAAAAAAAATGGAAAGATATTTAACAACAAAGCTTTTGAAAATAAGACAATAAGAACAATTAAACAAACTAAATGTATTGGTTTATTCTTGGCAAAGATAGATTAGTGACTCAAACACCTTAAAGAAAAGACTGTGAGTCAACAAGATTGGATGTTTCACGAATTTTTCAAGTGTTTTTTTCACAATAACTTTACCATGCTCTGTCTTTCAAGTTTAAGATATTTACTGGAAATACAATTTGGTTAATTCAGACGTGGATAAAAACAAATAGCCAAGAGAGGACTTTTGCCAAGATGGCGGCATAGGTGGACGCACTCGCCGCCCGCACATCCAGAGTGTTTAAACAATGAATGCAGTAATGAAAAATTAAACAACCAGAATGGACAGAATCGAACTGAAGGGAAGTCCAACACCCAGGAGGTAGGAGAAGACGATCATCCAGGCCGGTAAGCGGGGCGGAACCGGGCGGAGGAGCAGAGTGAGAGGCAGCGCTCACGGAGGGACTCACGCCTCCAGTGCCTGAACAGGGCGTGGCCCCGAACAACGGGTGAATCCCGCAAGCCTGCAACGCTGCTGGAGAGAGGCCAGGGCTGAGCCAGCAGAACCGAGTCTGGCAGAAAAGGCAGTGGGGAACTGGGGAGCGGAGGAGTGACAGGAGCCCGTGGTGATCGGAGGTCGCCAATGCTTCCTCCCAGGCCCCGCCCCCAGAGGCAACGTCACCCAAAAGTGACCCAGGTTGCCGGCACCTGCGAGCCGACAAGTACACTGAGATAAAAAGAATGAAAATGGCCAAAATGAAAGATCAGAACAAATTACAACTAACGGATGACGACATAGTCAACCTATCAGATACGCAGTTTAAAATGCTTGTAATCAAAATGCTAACAAAACTGGAAGATAGGTGGACGCAAATAATTGAACAGATGAAGAATACAATAAGGATGATGGAGGAAGATTTACAGGGAACCAACAGGAAAAAAAAGGAAGTTGGATCTCAAACCAATGGGGTGGACCAGAAGGAAGAAACAAGAATTCAAAAAAATGAGGAGGGACTCAGGAACCTCAGAGACATCTGTAAATGACCCAATATCCAGATCATAGGGCTGCCAGAAGGACAAGAGGAAGACCAAGAAACTGAACGTATTTTTGAACAGATAATGAAGGAGAACTTCCCAGACCTGGCAAAGGAAATAGGCTTCCTGGAAATCCAAGAAGCCCAGAGAACCCCAAAGAAGCGGGACCCAAAGAGGAACACACCAAGGCACATCATAATTACATTACCTAAGGTCAAGAATAAGGAAAGAATCTTACAAGCAGCAAGAGAAAAAGAGACACTTACCTACAAAGGAATCCCCATAAGACTGTCAGTGAATTTCTCAAAGGAGACCTTCCAAGCAAGAAGGGGCTGGAGAGAGAGATTTCAAATCATGAAAAGCAAGGGCCTACAACCAAGAATAATCTATCCAGCAAAATTTTCATGTAGAATGGAAGGGCAGATAAAGTGCTTCTCAGATAAGGTCAAGTTCAAGGAGTATATCATCATGCAGCCTCTACTATATGAAATGTTAAAAAGTTTCGTATGAGGACTCAGGAGCGAAGGCACCAAGGCCAGATCAGCTACTGGGGAATTCAGATCAGTCACAGCCAAGACACTTGTGAGGTAAGCAAGCAAAATACAACCATAGAAACAAAATAGAACCAGAGACAATGAAGTTTAGAACATTCTGGCAGTAACCAGAGGGGAAGGGGAAGGGGAGAAGGGGGACAAAGATATTCAGGAACTGCTATAAAGGACAGATGGACAAAACCAAGGGGGAGCGGGGAAGCAAGGGAGGGAGGTGGGTTTGCCTGGGGTGGGGTGGGGGGAGGGTAAATGCGGACAACTGTAATTGAACAACAATAAAATAATTTTAAAAAAATAAGATAGAAATAAAATATACAACAATAGTTTACATATTAAAAAAAACAAAAACAAATACCCAATAAAGAAAGTATACACATGCTTCATTTTGGACTTCAAATACTACGAAATAAATTACAAATAACACAATCATTTTGAATGACTAATAAAATATGTTTATATTTTGACTTTGCTATTGTATTTAACATATATAAATAATGGTCAGAATAAAAATATCCTACATTGCTATTTTGCCTATACTCATAAAAGGTACTCTATATAAACAATTGTTCATGGTTCAGTATGACTAAGAAACACTTTCAAAAGTGCATTTTTTAAATATCGATAGTAATTATTTCTTCAAATTCTGCTAAAGTATTAAAAAAGTAATACATGTAGTCATTGTCTTTTCTAATATCCTTTTATGTGTTCATATGTGTTTAAAAAGAATAAATGCATGAATCTCTGTTAATGCAGCTCTTATCCTAGAAATTTAAATACCTTTAGAACTTTAAAAAATTAATGTATCTTTTCAGCCTTTCACACTCACCAGCTATAATTCAAAACCCTTTAATGCTGATTTCAGTGACTTACATAGAAATTATCCTGACTACTATATTTCTCTCAATAAAGACACCGCATGGTTAGGACAGTAAAGGGGGTGCTCTTGATAATTGTTGTGGAACACGTCTGTAGCTAACTCCCTTCAATGTGTCAATTATGAAATACCTAAACAGGAAAAAGTGGGGGGGAGAAGCTTCATTTCCTTTATATTTTTAAAACCATTAGTCAAAGTCTGTGAAAACTTTCTTCAAAGGTTTAAACTATTATTGTAATGAAGTTGTCAGATATTCTGATGAAATAAATTTTCTATAATAATATTCACCAACAAGTCACAAAACAATAATACAGTATTTCGCTTTTCACCAAAACAAAAACAATGCATCCTTTTTACAAAATTAAGATAATTTAGTATAACATGGTGACTATAGTAAAAAATACCATATTATATACTTGAACGTTGCTAAGAGAATGGATATTAAATGTTCTCACTACAAAAAACAGAAATGGTAATTAAGTGAGTGGACAGAGGTGTCCACAGTAATGTGGTGACCACGAAGCAACGCATGCGCATCAGCTCAACATGCCACGCACCTTAAATTTCCACGGTGTCATGTAACCATTATATCTCTGTGAAGCCATAAAAATAGTTTAATATTCTGAAAACAGAAAATTCAAATAAGCAAAAATAAAATTAAAAAGACTTTTAATCTCATCTCCTATTTATCTACGCATCCAGTCTCTTTAATGTGTGTCAACAAATATAAACAGATACATACACAGGTATGTAGATGTAAAAAAATCTAGCATGTAATTTTTAACAATTTTTTCTTAAAAATATACTATGAATACTTCTGCATACCCTTATGTAGTCTATAACATATAAAGAATGATATCAAATTTCACTCTATTGATCTGCCACAGTAGTTTGGTTAGCCATTCTTCCTTTTCTTCAGCATGAAAATTGTTGCCCTAATATGTATGAGGGTGTGATAAACATATTTTTAACAAAATTTATTTATAAAAATATCCTAGAAAAAGAATCAAAGGCTTAAAGGATACAAAAAGTCATAAAACTTAACAGGATAGAAAAATAATCTCTTAAAATATAAAAATTTTATTGTTAACTTTATAAAGCAAATAAAGAATGGAAACATTTTTGAGCATTTAACCACATAATTTCCCAGATATAGTAATACACTCCCATAGTAGCTTCACATTTTCTAATACTTTTGTATTTTAATTTTTTTAATCCTTAAACATGCAGAGAGAGGGAAAGGGAGGGCGAGAAACACAAATGTGAGAGAGGAACATCTTCCTGTTGCCTCTCATACATGCCCAGGGTGGGGAACCGAACCAGCACCTAGGCATGTGTCCTGACCAGCAATCAAAGCCATGACCTTTCAGTTTATGGGACAACACTAGCCATACCAGCTGGGGCTCTACTCCTTTTCTTATTAGTCAATAATTAATACATTTCCACTCACTGTTTTGTGCAAGAGTTATTTTTAATGGGCAATACTGGAGATAAACTTCTTCAATCACAGAATGTAATTTATGAGAGTTTTGTTGACTTTTAGAGATTGAATAAAATGTAACAAATATATACTCTTTTGTAATGCTCTGTATTCTTAAGCTTTTAGCCATTTTAAAGAAGTCTGACTATCACTGAGATCATGCATTATTCAGTAGTGTAATGTATAGTAATAAAATAAATATGTACCAAACCACAAATATTATTTAGATGTATTACAGTCAGCTTAGTTAGGGAATTCAACATAAAACCACACTATTTCCAAATCCCAACATAAAGCAAATCCCAATTAAAGGAGTTGGGGATTTTAGGGGGGTTTTTGGATAATTTCCTTTCCAAAGTGTTGTCCAGTGTTGAATTAAATAAAAGTGTTTAAGTCCCTATACTTGTCTCTTTGTTCATCAACATTCAATAAAGATTCACTTTAAATATTTTTATTATTTATTTTATATGTGCAGATAAGGTTGTTTGTTATTCCAAAGACATTTTTTTTAAGATTTTATTTATTTATTTTTAGAGAGAGGAGAAGGGAGGGAGACAGAGAGGGAGAGAAACAGCAATGTATGGTTGCCTCTCACATGGCCCTCACTGGGGACCTGGCCCGCAACCCAGGCATGTGCCCTGACTGGGAATCTAACTGGCAACCCTTTGGTTCCCAGCCCACACTCAATCCACAGAGCTACACCAGCCAGGGAAAAGACATTTTAAAAAATTAAAACTAAAATATTCTTACATTAATCCATTAGCAGTCAACTTTTATTTTTCGCTTTCAACATTTTTACAGATAACAAGTTTAAAAATAATTGTATTAGAGTTTTAAAAATCAATGTGAAAAATTTAATTTAAAATTGTCATGATACTAATAAATACCATAAACCAAAAGTACTCAAAGGTTAAAGTTGACAGGATTCACTGTGAAGTAAATTTTCTTTATATCCCAACATAATGTTGTTCATGAGGTTTATGTTCTTGTTTTTAGATCAATATTTATCCAAATTACCTAAATATTGAAAAAGACTACTAAATAGACCCATGAAAAGAAAAAATGGTCATTCCTTTTTTTGCCTTGGTACGACAAATTAGACATGGCATTCACAGAATTAGGTAAATCATAATCTAGAAAGAGACAGGCTTTTAGAGGTAGCACTTTTAGGTTAAATAAAAATAAAAATTATCACAGCATAATTTAAATTTTAACACACAAGCTAGTATATATATGTGTGTGTGTGTGAATATATATATATAAAATACCTATATATATATAACCTAAATATCATGAAAAATTGGAACATTCCACCAAATTTTATTATATGTAGCTAAAATATTTTTGAATATATATTTCAAAGGTTTTCCTTTATCTTATCTTACTTTTCAAGTACTATGTTACAAAAGAAAATGAATTTATAATTATTATATAGATTAGGATAGGCAATATTGTGTAGCAGAAACAAACAGAGTCCAAATATTAGTGGCTTAACATAACACAATTTTACTTCTACCTCACACTACCTGGTCAACAGGTGGATAAGAGCTTTATTTATTGCACAGACTCAGGGATCAAGGGGAAGATCATCTCAGTACAATTTTCCATGATCACAATGTCAGAGGGAAGATAATGTGACAAATCACACTCTCTACTCAACCCAGCACCGAAGCTATCCTTTATAAACCTAACTATGGAGAGGCAGTGAAGAACTAGAAATATTGGGAGACTGGCTCAAATTTAACAAGCTCAGTAAGTGATGAAAATACATTTTATTGGATAAATAATGTCAATGAGAAACAAATGAATACCAAAATTTTTTAAATAGTGAAAAAATCTCTCTCAATATATTTGTGCCCTACTACCATAAAATAGATCCTTCTTAAAGTTGGATCATGAATGAATGCATGAATGAAGGAGTTAGTCTCTTAGTAAAGAATCATAAAACTTTCTCACTGAGAAAAGGATAAGACATCATGAAGGCAATTTTATCATTGTACGAAAAGTAGGCAAGGCATACAATTTAATGAAAGATCCAAAATTATGTGTATACTAGCAACAATAAATTATTTTTGGCTTCATGTGTACCAAACATGGGTAAATAAAATATTTTAACTTGCTTTACTTTTAAGTTAATCATCTACTCAATTTAACAAGTTTACACCTTTAGTATTGCCCAAATGTGTGATGTTGTTCTTAATTCTGCAGAAAAAATCTAAAAACTTAAAAGTACTATGCCATATTTGTGTTCCGGCATTAGCGGGCTTTTCGGTCAGGATGGGAGACAGTGTGGAAACATCTGATTGTGATACGGAGCAGAGCGAGAGAGATGCAACGAACAGATCTGAACTGACCCCAAACGCGGGTATTTTGTGCCAACAGCATTTTATTTCATTGTTCTTCAAAAAAACATTTACAGCTCAAATAATTTCTGCAGCTCAAATATTTCTTCAAATTATAGGAGGAAAATAATCTCAAGTCATATCCTTTAACAAAAATGAATCCTTAACATTCCATATGTAAAGCTGCTGAAAGATTTCTGTTTGTACGTTAAAAAAAAACAAAACAAAAGACATTCTGACATAGCTTTATGATTAGGTTTATTGGTCTTTTTAAGAATCTTCAAGGTACTTTTACATATATATGTGTTTGTACATACATATAATTAACTTAATATATACACACACAAACATAATTAACTTCTTTGATATTTAACAATTTATACAAGGACTAATTTCACTAATTTAAATTACTGACACTGGCAAATACAATGATTTCTCCATGTGGCAAATGGCCCTCATCAACTGTTCAAACAAATTATCCCACTCTTGAAATAATTTCACATTCAGATTTTTAGTTTTTCTATCTGCATTAAGGCAAAAAAAAAAGCATTTAATGTTTTCATTTGTGTGTACAAAACATAACGATACTTATTCTAAAGAACACATTTGTTAATCACCTCATAACTACCAACAACAAGTTCACAAAACAGTGTGAATCATCCTTAATCATGTTTTAGAAACATTAGGTTAGGGGCTGTTTCAAACGTCTAACTCTTTGGGTGATTCTTAGACCACAGGTCGGACTTGGCAGGGAAGCTGAAATCTCATTCTGAAAATTTCACTGAGGTTCCTTCCAACTCTACAGTTTCATGATATTATTCTGAATACTGCAGAAATGAAGCTATTCTTTGCCTGTGGCAAATCCAAGCAAGGACTATATGTTATATATTTTTTAAAAGTAAAGAGAATGCTGCAAACACAATACAATATTTAATGTTGAGGAAAGGGACTAGCTAAATTTTAAAACATAAAAAAATATATATAAAAACATTTCTGAAGCTATGCTGAAACTATCGGTTTAAAACCACATATATGTTTGAGTCAGGTTCAAATTCAGTAATGAAGCTATTATTGATTCTATGGAACATGACTTCAAATCTGAGCAAATACTGAACAAATACTGAGCTCTTAAAACTCTGGACGTATGTACCTAGACATCTCAATTTAACAACCAGACATACACTAAACAGCATTAATAGCCAAGCACTTAATGGATCAATTCCCACTGTTTGTGTAATGTGGAAATAAAAAAGGTTTATTAAATGACAAGCTTTCCCTGGTTTGTGCTAATTAATTATACACTGCATCTGACTGCTAATTCAGTGGGAAAATGCAGCCCCAAACCACAGTTTCAACTTGAACTTTGCCTCGGCATCACCCAGTTCAGCACAGAGTGCCTCTGCAGCCAGCCTCTGAACGACACCAGTATTAAATTAGAGCACAAGGCCATCAATTTAATAAGTGCTGGAGCAGGTCATTTGAATAAGGACATATTAGTATTCTACCAGTGCACAGCTAAAAGCAGCTGACCTTTCAGACCAAAGAAGATCCTTGAACACATTCAGCTGAATCTGAGAACAGAGTAATAATCTAACAGTGGTAAGAGAGCCAAGAGAGACGTTTACAACCCTGGCCCATTACTATACATCAGGCTCTCTGTGGTTTATATACCTCTGCCTCTCACTTCATTCTCGCTCTCCTCCAGGAAAGAAAAGAAATAGGAATAAAGCTTTTTGAAAATCATATTTTCAATGACATGTTTTGAAAGCTCTTCTTATTTAGATTTACTGTACATAGAACACAAAACTAATCAATGCACATGTAAATTAGACTGAAAATCCACATAAGAAATAATCTCCTAAATTGTAAGGCAAATGTAACAGCGACAAAAGTAAACTGTCATGTATCCGAGCAACGACTGCTGTGAAACAGCACGGAAACATAACAGACTGCAGTGGCTAACAGCTTGGACCCAGGAGGAGGAATAGACCTGAGTTTGAATTCCTTCTCTGCCATGCGCTCACCATCAAACCTGCAGGAACCCAATTCATTGAATTCGGTTCAACAGGCATTTATCGAGTTCTATCATGTACAGTGCTGTAAGCCCTAAGGTTATAAAAATGAAAAAGATTTGATCTCTGCTTTCAAGGAGATCAAAATCTAGCAATGGTGACAGAAACATATACTACTAATCACAATACAGAGTGAGAAGTGCTTTCAAGCACAGAGAACAGTGATCAATTTTGCCTGGCGGTTTCCAGGAAAGGTTCTCAGACTCGGCAACAGCTGTGCTGGGCACTGTGCACGTTTAACCAGCAGAGAGGATACAATGCTACCTGATAGGAAGTATCAATCAAATGGGAAAACTATTGTATTGGAGAGGTAGATACCCTGAGTTAGTTAATAAATACAGTAGATGTATTTGGCTAAAGGCTGGGTGAAGCTATAATTATGTGATCTTATATGCTTGAAAATGGTTTCTCTATAAGTAGCAATGGAATGTATTAGTGAATTTAAGAACAAGATGTCTGAGTAAAATTAGGACTCTAGATTAGAAGGAAGAGCTTAGAATGTTTACTTTCTTGGCCTCATAAGAATGACATAGGCCAACAATACATCTGGCGTCCTACCCAGTGGAAGGAATGCACCACTAAGCCTAGAGTGTGCAATCACCACACTTCGGTTGGGGAAGGGGGCTCCCTCCCGAGGCTCATTCCTCTGTTGTCCTCTCTTTCTCTACTCTTAGGTAGCACACCGGGGTGGAGGAGGGGAGGAAAGATGTTATTACAGATCTTGAATTCACTTTATTATCTTAAAAATTGTAAACTTTAACACAGTACCTATACTATACTTCCAAAATACTTCTTCCACATTCCACACTTCTTGCTGCCTTACTGATTGTTTACAGATGCATCTGTCCTACTTCGTGGTTGCCCATGCCTTACAAGTTATTAGATATTTTGAGTATCATCTACACTAGCCACAGTCCAAGCAGAAAACAGATGACACACTCAAACGAGGTAACTGAAGAAAAGAACTAGTGCAAGTAGGAGAAAGCACAGGGCAGTGCCCTGTGTTCATAAAGGAGTAGTTTTCTAGGGCCCACCCCCCTTTCCTATTTACTTTCTCTTCAACACTTAAATCGTTAAACACCACTGACTTGCTCTTTGTAAGTCTGTACAAATTTATGATTATTATTGAGAAATTGACTCATTACATATGGTAAAAATGTGCCTTAAAATATTCACACACACATATATTTGTCAACATCTGCTTTAGAGAAAGAAACAGGTTTGAAATTACCAGAATTTCATTGACTGTTAGATACTCTTACTCTAGTAATCAAAATTATTCTTGTCCCTAGAGAGCACAAGTGGGTACTGACAAGAATGATATACTCTTAACAAGAGTTCTAGGATCGCAGACAAATCCCATAGTAAAGTGGAAGCAATAGAAATTTTTCCTGCAGAACATTTGGATAGCAGCATCAAAAAATAAAAAGTTTTCAGGAACATGTATAAAGGACACACGGACAAAACCAAAGGGGGTAGGACCAAGGATGGGAAGTGGGGATGGCTGGGGTAGAGGGGAGTGCAGGTGGTAAATGGAGACAACTATACTTGAACAACAATTTAAAAAAATGTGAAAAAAAATTAAGTTTCCTCTTCTTTTTATACTCATTCCATTAAATTACTATTCGTTAATAATTTTACATATGGCCCTGAAGAAACTACTATGGTTGGCACAGAGGCTCCTCAAAAGAGAAACCGATTATATCAATATGAACAACAACATGAAGAAACTGATGCTAAGAAACTAAGTTGATCTAGTGGAATATTCTTAAGAACTGAGCGTACATTGCTAGGCTGCAAATGACCCATTCTGCTGTGTATTTATTTTTTAATGTTGCTGAAAAATATACGCAGATTGATGTGGGAAATAGTTTCTACTATCATTATTATCTTTGTTACTTGCATGGAAATACATCAATGCATTAAGGTCGAATTTAACATGTAGCGTTTAGAAGAAAAGAAGAAAGGAAATTGAAGGAAAAAAGACGAAAAGAGGAGAGGAGACAAAGGAGAAGGGCTAGAAGGAACTGAGCATTCTGCAAACATCGCCTCCACTGATTCACATAAGAATCCTCTAAAGGAGAGATATTATTGTCCAGGTTTCATTATTAAAAACCTCACTTGGAAATATTATCTTTTCTAAGGTAAATATGTAACAGAACTGGTTTTAAAATACAGGTCTTTGGTGAATCCAAAGTTCATACTCTTTCCTCATCCCCAGGATACCTTCTTCTATCAACTATGTTTTGATTTAGGAATAATATCAGCACATGCTTAAAACCAAGTTCTGTCTAGTGGGGAAGTTTCAAGTCCTTCCGATAAATCCTGCATCAGGCATCAGTTGACTACTGGATATGTGCGTAGCCATTCAACAAATATATTTTCCTTCTCTGACCACAGTAAATGACAGGGAGATTTCTCACCTTCTAGTTAGTATCCATTAGCAAGCAACACTCTGGAAGCCTAGTCCTCAAAAAACCACAATGCAACAAATGTGTTGAAGATAATGCACAGCAAAACTATAGAATGCCTCACTTCCTGCTTTTTTCTCCCTCTGGGTTTGTCACCCATGTTATTTATTATTTATAATAGTATCGTAAATGTGAAACTCTATTGATGGGGATAAAGCCTGTGCCAGCAAAGTCAAAGGCTTAGTTCACTTCCTGTGCCTTAAACAGTTCTTCGATTCATTAGCTTTTTTAAAAAATAATCAATAAGTCGTTTTGAGTGCCTAATTGATGGGAAAACTGATCAACCTTTAAGGAATTATTGGAATATTTTCATGTATATAAGAAATATATAAACCTAATTGATATTTGGGTAAGATAACAAGCTTTAACATTTTTTAAAGAAACTTTTTTTAATTTTTTTTTTTTAGGTTTTATTTTTATTTATTTTTAGAGAGAGGGGAAGGGAGGGAGACAGAGAGGGAGAGAAACAGCAATGTATGGTTGCCTCTCACATGGCCCTCATGGGGACCTGGCCCCCAACCCAAGCATGTGTCCTGACTGGGAATCAAACCGGGACCCTTTGGTTCCCAGCCTGCACT
Source organism: Micronycteris hirsuta (assembly GCA_004026765.1). Lineage (NCBI taxonomy): Eukaryota > Metazoa > Chordata > Mammalia > Chiroptera > Phyllostomidae > Micronycteris > Micronycteris hirsuta. The sequence goes on from PVJI01007641.1 coordinate 21,787, forward strand.
CAATCCACTGAGCTACACCAGCCAGGGCTGCTTTAACATTTTTTAAAAGACTTTTGTCCATATAAGAGGTAAGGTCTCTATTGAAAGATGAGTCAAAGTGACACAGAGTGTCACAGACCTCAATAGCAAAGGCAAACTTAAATTACTTTTCAACATTTTGAGTTTGGTCTAGGACAGGTGAAACAACATACACTACTATAAAATAACTCTTTTCCCTACCCCTAATATTGGGCCTATAACTCGAGGTGAAACTGTTCCCCTGGCAGAAGTACTAAAATGTGGAGGGAAGTGGCTGTTGTAATGCCCAGGGGTGGAGGTAGGCACTAGTTAATGCAATTAGTTGCAAGAGGCTGGAGGCCACAGAATGACAATGATCTTGCAATGTGAAGGACAGTTGTTTACAAGGAAGAATGCCCACTCAAAACGTCAATAGCAACCTGTTAAAAACACCACATGGGCCCATTAAAATAAAAAATAGAATATTTTTAGCTCAGTCTGTAATGTTTTATTTGGCTTTCACGGCATTATAAAATAAATTTGCATGACCCTTGTGCAATCCAGGATGACAGACAACTGCCAGTCTATTTTCTTAAACCTGTCCTTGTGACTCTGTTACCTGCACGTCCTGTAGAGGCACCTGAAGTTTACAACCTCTAAGTCCTATTCATTGCACAACAATGTAAATTGGTGGCTCCATTTACATTGCACAACAATGTAAATGGGTGGATGTTTACAACAATGTAAATATCCAATGTATCATTAGATAAATGATACATTCTCTAGAACTCTCTTAGTTCTGGACATGGATATCAACACAGGTCTTTTTCCTGGTAGAAATCAGGAAGAACAGAAAGGTAACATATGCTTGAAAAATATGAGGATTTAATAAAGTTATTTTTTAAATGGGTATTTTCATGGATAATTTTGTGGTACTTTAGTCTCCAAAATTCATAGACAAGATATCTACAACTGTACTTGAATTGTTGATGTTGGTGACCTGCTGTTTGTGATCTTAAGATGAACACTGCCAGGACTTATCAGAAGGCAGTGAAGTCCTTAAGGATTCCTCATGGAGAAAGCTAAGATGTATTCATTTTTTTCCTGTGTCATTTCAGGTTATATTTATAAATGTAAGACTATGCTGTTTATTTAAACTTCTAATATAAGAATCATTTTGTCGGTGTCTAGTTTTACTGCAAGTTCTCAATTAAATACTGCAATTCCTTGGTCTGGGTTATAAAATAATTTCTCAAATCTGTGATAATTGCTAAATTCTTTGCCTTAACCTTACTTTATTTTTTAAATGAGTTTCAAATTTCAACTCTAATACATGTTCTCTGAGGCAAGCAAAATGAGAAATTACAAAAATGTTTAAAGATAAAGCTAAATAACATCCCCTCCCAACAATGCAATGTCCTCCAATAATTCCCTCATTCTCCTTTTCATAACATGGTTAATATCAATAGCTAATGTGGTAACTTCCACATATTTCTACTTGTTCACATACATACATAAGTAGGTATGTATACATACAAGCATATGTATGGTAGTAGGAGTTTAGAGTTTTTTGGATTCATTGTTTACACAGAAATAGGGTCATTAAATACATACTACTCCAAACAATCATGTTTTTATTCATCATATATTCTGGACTTATCTATAAGCCAGTAAATATAGACCTTTTAATGTATTTAATCAAACTAAATGGGAAGAAATAAATAAAGGTTGCCAGGCTCCTTGCATTTTATAGGACAGGACCATAGAGCTCTGCAGCTATACACATGCACTGTTCTGCAAGACAAAGGAAGAATTACCCCAAAGGCAATTCAGAGATCAAGCCTGCCTCCTTAGTTTCAAAATGGGCTACCATCACCTCACTTTCAACAAGAGAGGTGACCTCTTCCCAAAGCTGTGGGATAGGGTCACTGAAAGTCATTGGGCAGGGCCGCCCAGCCAAGGCTTAAGGACCCCCACCTGGGACAGGACCTGCACTCCAGGGGGTTCTGAAAGGCAGGACCACCATCCTCATGGGTATGGACAGCCAAACACGAAGCCAAAGTAAATTTTTTTTTGAACTTAAAATCTCATGGAGCTTGCCTTGCTAGGTTTTGGGCTTTTCTGGGACCCACCACCCCTTTCTTCTTTTCTAGTTCTCCCTTCCTGAATAGAATTGTCTATCCTATGCCTATCCCACCATTACACTTATAAAATGTTTAATTTCACGGCTTCACAGGTACAGAGCGATTTGCCTCAGAATATATCATACCTCAAGTCTTGTTCATATTTAATTCAGAGGATATTTAAATAAGGTGATGCTGAAGTGCACTAAAATTTTTAGAACTATTGGGATATAATGAATGACTGTGGCACTGAGAAGGACAGGAATTAGGGGGCTGGAGCAGGGTTAAATAAACTGAATGTTGTTGTCACCCCAAAATTCATGCTGAAGGATTAATTCTGATGCAATGGTATTTGGAGGCAGGTCCTTTGGGGAGTAATGATGTCGTAAGGGTAGAGCCCTCAGGGAAGAGATTAGTGCTTTTATGACAGGAGGCCAGAGGGACAGCAGTCTCTCTTTCTGCTGTGTGAAGACACTGTGTAAAATGTCTGTCTGTAAGCCAGAAAGAGGGCCCTAATCAAGAGGATCCTACCTACTGGTACCCTGATGTCAGACCTCAAACCTCCAGAAAGTGAAAATGTGATTTCAACCACCCAGTTTATAGCATTTTGCTACAGCAGCCCAAGTGGACTAAGATGGACTTTTTCCAATCAGGTGTTTGTCCCCATATCGCCTCTAAATTTTCTCTAATCTAGATTACCAATAACATCTGCATCATTATCTCTATAATCGACTCTCAGTCCTCACCTTGCTTAACCTATCAATGGCATTTAATCTTGTTTATCAATTCCTTCTACTTAATATATTTTCTTCACTCTTTTCCCCATGCTTTCTTTCTTCCTCACTTGGTTTGGTTTTCCCATCTACTCCACTGGTTGTTCCTACTTTGTCACCTTTGCTGGTTTACATTCTTCTCCCAAAATTCTTAATATTTGAGTATTCAAGGACATAGAACATAGTTCTCCAGATCTTCTCACTCCGTTGGTGATGACACAACCCAGTCTCACGGTTGCTGTCATTTTCTACTATGATCCTTGATGTATCTCCTATTCTTCTCCTCCTTTATCATAGCACTTCCTCACAGCAACCATACCAGAGAGGTGTCTTCCCTAGGCATTTGCTCTACCTGATCTCTCTGTCTGGAATATTCTTCTGATAATTCCTTTCAATTCTTTGCTAAAATGTCACATTTTCAAGTAGGCCATCACGACATGCTATTTAAAATGTCAACCTGTATCATCACTATTTCCTTTGATCATACTAAACACTTATTTATATCAACACTATATGATTTATTTCTTATGTTAATTTTTCTCCTCACCTATACTATCAGGTAATCTTTGCCTTCAACTCTTTTGCCCACTAATGCAGTCCAAGTATATAAAGCAATTCTTGGCACATAGCAAGTGCTTAATAAATACTTGTTGGATTAATTAATTTAACCATTTGCCTATGAAAAATATTCAACATCTTACTAGATTTTTTAGAGGAGAAATTCCCACAAACTTACTTCTTCTCACCTACACAGTAAAGAATTACTGATCGGCAAGCCTACTAGTGTGCAAGCTAAGTTCTAATGGGAAAGCAAAAACAAGGGTGGCTAGAGCAGGGGTGGCAAGAGCAGAGTGGCCAGAAGCCAGCTGGCCAGGGGCCCCCCTATGTGACAAAAAGAGCCAAGAGCCAAGAGAGTGCGTCCTTTGTTCTGAGGACTTATAGTTGATGGGATGAGGGTGAAGAAATTACATGTCGATTGAGGGATAAAAGTGGTGCCAGCTTTCACTCAGGGAGACATGACTACCCAAACATAGGTATGTATGGGGGTCTGTTAGCTTGAATCCTTATCTTCCTCCAGACTCTATTCATTTTGTATATATTACAGGAGACAGGGAGTTAACCAAAATTGTTTTATGGGTTTTTTCCTAAGGCACTGTAGTCCCCCTCCCTTTTGCCCTACCAGGCCTTGGGATGAATACACAGTCTCAAGGTTTTCCTTTTCCCAGCCAGTGAAGATGATACACGCAGACTTTCAAGTGCTCCTCCACCCCTATACTATCATAGTTTCACTTGTTCACAATACCTGGCAACCTTATTGGACCAGGCTCAGGATTATTGGGTCAATGTGTGAGCTTTTGCCTTTAGCCTCCTGTATTAAGTTCTTTGTTAGATTGCAATGGTGAAGGCCCTTCCTTTATTTCCCCTGTGGCCACTCATTCTACTGTAACACATTTTTGATACTATAAATAATGCTACAATAAATAGCTAACATATTCTTACATACTGAAGTTTTAATTTCTACGGGCTAGATTACTGTAAGTGGGGATTACTATATCAAAGTTATATATATTTATACTTTTAATAGATGTCAGATTACTTTCAAGACATCTGTAGCAATATACGTTTTAATCAGTATGGTAGATGAATAGATAGATGATGATAAATAGATATAGATAGATATAGATAGATATACTCATGTGTAGTCAGCAATAGATTTTCTTGTACTTTCAAACAATTCCCTATATTGTGAATATAAAGTATTACCTTATAGTTAAAGGAGTTTGCATGTCTATGACTACTAATCCATTTGAGCATTAGCAAGATAATGTCTTGAAAGAAAAATCAGAAAGATCATTTAGATTGACTTAAATTATTCCCTGCCCTCAATTTTCTCATCTATGAAATTAGTATTTAAAATTAGATGACCTCCCTTGCAAATCTAAAAGGATATGAACCAATGAAAGCAAGATCTGCTTTAGAATTTAACACGGGACCAGAAAAGATACTTGGAAGCCTTTTAGTATCTTCACATGAGCTAATTTATTAACTCAGTTAATATCAGAGAAAAGGTTTCTGAGGAAGTAAAACCACAAGTAAGCCTTAATTGGGGGAATGGATTCAAAACATAGGCACAAGTCTGGCCTATATACACATTAGGTAGTTAGGACATTGGGCTTTCTAAAACCTTAGGAAAGTGCAGAGGAGGGGTTGGAATTGAACTAATTATGACCTGTGTTCTCAATATTCCAGGATTAGCCCTGGTCCCTGGTATATTATCATGTGAGAAAAGAAATAAGGGCAAAATCATCCTAATTGTAAATCTACTTTATTTCTGTAAGTTTTATTCATAAATACTATTTTGTCAAACTGAATCAACGGAATTACTTAGAAATTTATATACGCTTACTCTATCATATTTCATGGATCCTCCTTAATTGAAATTTTTCTCACAATTTACCACTGACTGCCTTTACAATTATAGTTATTTTATGCCTTCCTCTCAGTACAGACTGAGTTTAACACAGATTCAAAAGAAAAACCCCCACTAGCATAATAAATGGTTTTAACAAATACAACTCTTTGAACACAACAGAAAATGAATACATGCTTTGTGATCAGAATAATGTAAAAATAACCATCTCCAATGAATTCTTGTGGAAAAATTTTATGTCAAGCAATCTGAATCTTAAATTAGTTTATATAGCTACTTTAAAATATCTTTTAATAATTCCAAGTCATTTGTGCTAATAATTCTGGTAAATTGAAATAACAATTATTCAAGCCCATCCTGAATGCATGCTGCGTATGAGAGAAGATTTATGTTTATAATAATTAAATGTTTGAAACCATTAATGTTTACAGTGCAGTTAAGTAAATTGTCCTCCATTTGTGACATCTCAGCCAGAAATATATATTTTGTCATTGCTTACTGTCCCTTTATCTTGTACAGTCCACCATGGACCATGTCATGTTAAATTACAGATTAACTTGAGTCCTGATATAAGTGGTTTAGTCAGGTTGGGGGTTTTTTTGGTGGGGGGAGGGGCGGGATATAGTAATTGAGACTTTTTTGTTAAGTTACAACTACATTTCTGCTATTCCTCATGGAATCACAGAATCTAAGAATTAGAAGGTACATTACATGCCATATAGCCCAGTCTCTAATTAACTTGTAATTACACAGCATTGCTCACTGCTCTAAATCTAAATCACATCTCGCCACTTCCAGCAGTGGGGCACTTACCACACTTTGACATTACTCTTCACACTGTTTGATTTTCTGAGAAAAACTTTTCTCACATTAGATCGGAATTACTCTACATAAAAATTTCTCCCAATATTTCTAATTATTTTCTCTCAAAAGCATAAAAAAAAACATTTTCTACATAAATTTCACAAAATATTTTCAAGTGGCTTTATGAACTATATTTTGCCATTTATGATGTGTAACATTTTGCCCAAATTTTTGAGGAAATCAAAGGATGCACATTATACATGGGTCGTACTTATTCTGTATCTACATAAGTGTTTATAATTTTTTATTTATGCTTATGCATTAAAAGTATAAGGTTTTGTTTCTAATAAATTAAAATGGAATTGAAAAATTAAAATGAAAGATTTTTCTCCTAATAGTTTGGGCCAAAAACGTGGGTGTACACTATACATGGGAGTATATTATTCATGGCAAAATATAGTAAATCCCTCTTCTTCAGGGTAAAGATTTTTATTTTCTTTTTTTAAATTATTTTATCATTGTTCAAGAACAATTGTCTGTATTTACCCTCCACCACTCCCCCTCACCCCAGCCATCCTCATCTCCCTCCCCTGATTCCACCCCCACCCCCACTTGGTTTTGTCCATGTGTCCTTTATAGTTGTTCTTGTAAACCCTTCCCTCATTTCCCTCCATTATCCCCTCCCCTAATAATTAAATTTATTTAATCATTGTTCAAGTACAATTGTCTTCATTTTCACCCCACCACACACCCTCCGCTGCCCCACCTGTCCCCTCCTCCCACCCTCAAAACCACTTCCTTTGGCTTTGTCCATGTGTCCTTCATACATGTTCTTTGATGTTCCCTCTATTATCCCCTATTATCCCTCTCCCCCCTCATCTCTGGTTACTGTCAGATTGTTCTCAATTTCAGTGTCTCTGGTTATATTTTGCTCACTTGTTTGTTTTGTTGATTAGGTTCCCATTAAAGGTAAGATCATATGGTATTTGTCCCTCACCGCCTGGCTTATTTCACTTAGCATAATGCTCTCCAGTTCCATCATTCTGTTGTGAAGAGTAGGAGCTCCTTCTTTCTTCCTGCTGCATAGAATTCCATTGTGTAAAAGTACCACAGTTGTTTGATCCATTCATTTACTGATGGGCATTTAGGTTGCTTCCAGCACTTGGCTATTGTAAATTGTGTTGCTATGAACATCGGGGTGCATAGGTTCTTATGGATTGGTGTTTCAGAATTCTTAGGATATAATCCCAGCAGTGGAATTTCCGGGTCAAAAGGCAGTTTCGTTTTTAGTTTTCTGAGTACTCCATACTGTTTTCCACAGTGGCTGTACCAGTCTGCATTCCCACCAACAGTGCACTAGGGTTCCCTTTCCTCCACATTCTCTCCGACACTTGTTATTTGTTGATTACTTTCTGATGGCCATTCTCACCAGTGTGAAGTGGTATCTCATTGCCTCTCTCAGATGGCTAGTGATGCTGAGCATCTTATTTTTTATTCTCTATAATTTTCCCACTTAAGAAATGTTCCCCATCCTAATCAACCTCCTCTAGCTTCCACATCCTTGTGCCTAATCAATCCTATCATGCTGTCTCCACTTGAGCTTCCTGGTAGTCCAAATGCCTTTGTAAGCAAAGCTGTTGCAAGTTGCTCCTCAGTTTTCCATTTCTGGACTTCTCCGTTATGCGACCCTACAGGCATGATCCTACCCATATTTCCATGCTCCTTACCTACACAATTCTAAATGGAAACAAGTATGCAGGAAAAGTTCAAAAGAAACTGATTGAATGGGTTTCAGGATGTTCCACTGAAATGTAGAAGAATAAAGCCAGCTGTGTCTATAATTTAACAAAAGGGATAAGGTCATAAATAACAGAAAGATGAGAATCCTCAGCAAAATTTTAATGAGCAAGACCATTGTCATGTTAAAGTTGCAGAGGAAAAGAGGAAGAAAATAATATAAAAACTTTATAATTCCTGTTCTTTTATAATAAAAATTAGCAAATAATTCAAAGAAATTCATAACAGCATGCCCAGCAAAGGAAAATGTCCACAACATTATGGATGTTTCAAAGGAAAATATCTAGAAAAACAATAAAATAATGATATTCTTAAAAGGGTATCACTGTCAACACTTTTGGAATCTTTAAATCAGTTGTTTAAATACACTCAACTTTACATAAAAGTCATATTAGGGCTATAAAGCTGTGGTATTGTAACACTGGATTGTTTTAAGTGAAGTTAGTTTTACAGTCAGCATTTAAGTAAGTTATAAATTTATTGTTTGCTTCATTATTAAATCTAATTTATCATCTACAATAGTTGATGGCCCACCTATTCAGAAAGACTTACTTGTCCCTCAAAAGAAAGTGTATGTTCTGAGACACTTTTAAGGCTATAGACACTCAGGCAATTAACTGATGTTTGACTGCAGTGTAGCATACATTATGATAGTACACTGATCGCAAATAAAAACACCAGTACAACCAGCACATATCAAGAAAAGAAATATTGTCAGCACCCTGAAGGTCCCCTCGTTCTCTTTATAGTCACAGTCCTCTACCAAAGATAATCACTATTCTGGGTCAAAAGGCAGTCAGCAATACCACTATTGGGATTATACCCTAAGGATTCTGAAACATCAATTCCAAAGAACCTATGCACTCCAATGTTCATAGCAGCCAATTCACAATAGCCAAGTGCTGAAAGCAACCTCATTGCCCATTAGTAAATGAGTGGATAAAAAATACTGCGGTACATTTACACAATGGAATACTACGCAGCTAAAAGAAGTAAGAAGCTCCTCGCCTTCACAACAGCATGGATAGAACTGGAAAGCATTATGCTAAGTGAAATAAGCCAGGCAGTGACAGAGAAATACCAAATGATCTCACCTGTAAGTGGAACCTAATCAACAAAACAAACAAGCAAGTAAAATACAACCAGAGATATTAAAATAAAGAACAATCTGACAGTAACCAGAGATGAGGGGGGAGAGGGATAATAGGGGGTAATAGAGGGCGCATCAAGGAACGTGTATGAAGGACACATGGACAAAGCCAAAGGAGGTGGTTTCAAGGGTGGGAGGAGGGAATGGGGGCCCAGGGGGGCTGTGGTGGGGTGAAAATGAAGACAATTGTACTTGAACAACAATTAAATAAATAAATAAGTAAAAATTAATAAAAAGATAATCACTATTCTTACTTCAACAGGGCATAAATAAACCCTGCTTGTTTTATACTTATGAAAAGGAATAATGCAGGAAGCATTTGAGAACTAACTCCCCAGCATATATTATCAATTTGACACAAATAACCTCATAAAAATTCTGCAGTTTTGGACATTTCTTATGTTGATGTTCACGTAGTGTAGTACAACAGGATGCTGAAGAAGCCCAACCAGGACCACCATGTAAACCGAGACCTGGTGCTTGGTACAAGCAAGAGTCCACTGTGCCCCACTGGCTCCCTGCTTCCTATTGGGTGGACTTGGATGAGTTCCTCTCAGAACTGCACATGTGCTTGCTTTAAGAAGCAGGCCATGAATTTATTTGAGCTTCTTAGAACATCCTTAGGGTGGATAAGCATTGAGATAACCCAGCAAAAGAAAAAAATGGGTTACTGCTTTTAATTTCAAGTTTTTAAGTGGATTGCTTACTGAGAGTCTGAACATAGTCTTTGCTGGTGTAAATGATAGGCTAGACTCTCTTTAGCTCTGAAAAAGGGAGAATATTTGCCTCCCCAACCTGAATAACTGATGGGGTATTCAGATCCCTGAATCTAAAGTGGTGGCAATGGATGCTGGGAGTCATCCAGTGCAGTAGCCAGCAGATCCCAGAGAAGCTGGCAGGAGTTCCAGGGGAAAGGGCAGGGCACCCTGGCATGGGTTCACCCAAAGAGAGGGGTCAAGAGAGAAGGGCCTGTGCCTTGGAAAATGACTTGGTTCAGGTGGCATTTGGTAAGCTCTTGCTGGCCCTTGCTTGGATATTCTTAGGTGACTAAGAATCTTTTGGGGGTTGTCTGAGGAAAATTTTCCTCTAGGGTATAAACAATCCTGTAGTGATATTTACTGCATTTTCCTTATTTGGAGATGCGCATGTAAGAGACAGTTTGCCCTAGAAGTTTTTTCAGACTCTACTGATCTCAAAATTAACATGGGAAATCATGGCTCTGAATCCAACAAGCCCCATGGCAGCCACCCATTAACACTAAGATGGTCAAGATGAGCTTCCTTTGTTACTTCTGAATTAATCTTTTGTGAGCACAATTAGAAAAAGCTCACTATAAAACTGAAAGCTAATTGATTGCTTAATTTTCATTAGACATTGAGGTTTTGGGGGTTAAAATTTCAGTATATGTAGGAATAACATAGTGGCATTTCAGAAGGCCTCGGGAATACCTCAAAGATTTGCTTTTATATGAAATTGCATGGGAAGCGTTGTAAAATAAGTGATGAAAAATTTCTAGGGTATGATGGCTGTAAATTAAACAAATAGAGCTATGGGAAAACCAAGACAGCTGCTTGGATCTTCCTGGATCCCTGGCACCCATTTTTTGGGGGGGTTTGCATCTCCTCATCATCATAATATATTTAAGCTGGACTTAGATGAAGGAATTTATGAGCTGATATTATAGAAAGGAGATATTCTTACATTATTGCCAGGGTTTGATAGAGTCACTGCAAGTAAATGCCACGTTGGTAACGGTTTCCTTTCATAGTTAAGCTCTTAGGAGACAAAGACTTTAAAGATCATTGACTTCCACCTGGAGATTTTGTTTGTTGGAAAGAACATCAAATAAAAGACACTATCCACTTTCACTGGGAGGGACCTTATCAAGCACCTTACCATCAATGGACAACTATCTCATCTACGGACATCCAGCTCACCTCTAGGGTGAGAAGCCACTGACACCAGAGGTAAATGGCTATCCAGAAGATATCAACAAGGCCTGTATACCTATGGATTGATATTAAATACACAATCAATTTCATTTAATTGTCTTTACCTGTCTGCTAATTATATTAGCTATAATAATAGTTATACTTGTTCTTTGGGATTTTTCTAAATGATTCAACTATTTATGATTACTGAACATGTATAAGATAATTGTTAATACTCTTTTCATGGCTTATGTAAATGTTAAACTAGATGATCAATACAGAGTGAATTTCAGAAGTTTGTAGGTCTTCTTCAAGTAAACGAGTACTTGCTGGATGATGCAAGTTTTCAAAGTTGCCCCTAATCTGTTTCTATTCAAAGCTGCTTCATTTTTTTCTGAGGAGACTCTTTCTTCAACATATCTGAACCTACATATGATTGCATAAAAGTATAAATATAATATTGGTTAAAATAGACTCTAAATTTCTCTCCAATGGTTCTTGACTAAATGAATTCAAGAGTTTTAAATTTAAATACTCAAATAGTTCAAAGTTCAATGAAAATAAAAATTATTTAGAAATTCTGTATCATTCAGAGAAGCACAATTTTTTCTACTGTAAACTATTTAAAATAGCAAAGATAATAATCAATTACAGTATTTACATTACACTTGTAAGTCTTAACACAATATTGTGCAATCTTAGCATCACTGGGCAGAAACAATTCTCAGTGATTCCTGGCTCATTCCTAGCCTTCCAGCAGTGTGAGGACTTTCCTATTTTCAAGGTCTTCAGGGAGAAAGAACCCACAGAAACCAGTTATAATAATAATTTTGTAAAAGTTATTTTTCCCTCTAATTTTTATTCTGAAGATATACCATGCTACATTCCACTTGTCTAGTTATGAAAGTTAACTCCTGAACTCATTCATTTAGAGTCACTATTATAGGGAAAAGCCCCTCTTTCCCCCATGTCTTTACCTTGATCAGAGAGAAAAGAATACCAGCTGGATCTTCCATTCTCTTGAGGAAGCTTCTGTATTTCTCTCCACCCTGCTATGGACTAAACGTCTCTCCCCTGCTCTGTCTATCCCAAAATTTGTATGTTAATCTTAACACCCCATGTGATAATATTTGATGGTGGGACCCTTGAAAAATAATTAGTTCAAGAAGATGGAGCCCTCATGAATGGGATTAGTGCCTTCATAAAAAAGACTACAGGGAGTGTCCTTGCCCCCTTTAGCATGTAGGAATATAGGGAGAAAACACACCTATGACCCAGGAAGTATCCTCACCAGACACTGAATCTACCACCTCCTTGGTCTTCAGTGTGACTTTCTCATAGGGAGACCTCTGATTCCCTCTATCTCCCCCTCTTTTTGATGTAAAATCCCTAACTTAGTACTAGGTCATTCTCCTATACAGCACATGTCATAATTAATCAATTATGGGACAATTTTTTAAATGCTATACTCAGTCTTTGTAGACAAACAATTTGTCTCAAAATGGTTATATACCAACCATCCTGTGCTTGCCTGGCATACTTCAGGTATTCAAGGCAGGAATGGAGGGAAGGAGAAAGGAAGAAAGGAAAGCATAGAAGGGAGGATAGAAGGAAGGAAGGAAAGAAAGAAGGATGGAAGGAAGGTAGGAAGGATGGATTGCACATACTTCAGAATATGAAGAAAACATACAATCCCAGAGAACACCAACAATAAAGAAACTAAAATGTATGTACTCATGTCCAGGTTTTTTTCCCTTTAAAAATAAGTGTGTACAATAAAAATAAAGATCTTTGACTTTTGTTTCTATACAATTTTAAAGTCTCCTTACATTTCAAATAGTTCCTGATTTTTATTGCCTTTTAATGATAGAACCCCTACTAATAACAAGTGCTTATGTCATTGCAATAAAGCCCTTCATAAAAAATAAAAATATTAATTTAATGGTATATTTTAAGGCTATGTACAGTTTTGAGAGATTATAAATAGCATACAAAATATTTTTAAAGAATTATCAAAAAAAAATCTGTTTCTAGTTGTATGAGTTAAGGTAATACTAGTTATAGTAACAAACTTAAAAATGTATAATGGCTCAAATGCAACAGAAGTTTACATTTTACTCATATAAAATCCAACATATTTTTCTGAATAGTAAAGGACTTCCATCTAAATAGTAATTCAAAAAGTCAGAACCCTTTTCTGTGACTTCACATCTATAACATGTGGTTTCCGAGGCCGTTGGGTCCAACTACACCAAGCTGGCAGGAGAAGAGGTTGCAGCATTGCCTGTGAGAGTTCAAAAGCCAAACCTGGAATTGGAGTTTGTGCAACATATGGCTATACCTGAGTGCGAGGGAAAGCGGGAAATGTATTTTAACTGTGTGGATAAGAAAAAGAGGACATCATAATTTGTTGAAAAGCAGCTATTTGCTCTCTACTATACCACTACCTCTCCAATAAGATTTCTCAATGGTCTACCCTCTACCCATTTTCCCATCATTAAAATTTGGCAATTCTGACCAATAACAGAATATTTAAAGTATAATAACATAATTATTTTGTTCTGCATGTAATCTCAACATTAGAATACTTGCATAATTATATTCTCTTTAACAATAAACATGCAAATGAATGCACATCCTTTCAATTCTTAATTTTCTATTTTGAATTCTTCCTTCCTAAAAATTAGGAAAGAGAAATAATCTTCATAGGTATAATTGTAAAGAAATATGAAACAAAGTTTGTTAAGAGAATGACTTTAGCTAGGAACTATTCATGTTATAACAACTGTATAAAGAAACGAAAACAACACAATTTAATTTATGCACAAGCTAAATTTGAATAATAAAATTAGCATTCAGTGAATGTCAGCTGTACTTATCTGTATAGTAATATTCATTTTCATGAATTGAGAATCATTCCCCATTATTGATTGGAGAAAAAAGTGAAACAAAAAAAAGACGATAAAGAAACTAATAAATCTTTCAAAGTGATTAAAATGGAGGAAACATGGATATTTAAGGAAGACTCGATGTATAAATCTCACTTTTAAGCCAACTCTGGTTGTACCAAAACACTGAAACTTGCTTTAATAAAACTGTCAAACCAATGTTTTTGATCCTCTTGAATCTCCTTTACTTATATAGTCTACTCAAATTCCAGAAACATTTCCAAGGACCTGAAACACATGGCAGCACTGTAAAATGTGATGTCTTACAATGGTACATGAGTACAATAACACGGTGTCTCCCTCACCAAGGGTTAGATCATGACCTGAAGATAAACTATTAAATATTTAAACAGATACAAACTTGTAATTCTACAGAGTCACAAATACACAGAGTAGAAGCTGTTATTCAAATGCAAGAGTGAATCAAAATATTCACTCAGACAAGATATTATCTGTGATATATAACTCTAGAGTTTGGTACATAAGTCCACTAATTAAGAGAGGAATATAAGAACTGAGTCAACTGGAAACATTAGCACTGACACACAGCTTTAAAAAGACTGTGGAAATAAACTGTACATAGGCAGTCAACTTTGAAGCACAGGTTAAAGAAGCTTAAATACCAGAGGCTCGGTTTTGAACAAGCATGACATGGAGAGAAGGTATCCTGATCCACTAATTTATGCACTCTCTTCCTGTCATTTATTATACAAATAACTCTACTTGTAACAATTCTGTCCTCATCATGTAGTCTTCTGATTATAATTTAGTTTCCCACATAGCTCTGTCTAAAATGAGAGAATGTGTTAGTCAGATCAACATGAATAGGGCAGTCCACTTGACAGTCATATTTCTTATTGTTTATTAACAATTCAATCCTAGGTGCTTGATTAAAATTGATATAATTTTGATTCTGAGAAATAAATCTACTAGTGGTGTCCAAAAAAAGCACATATCTTATCCTAAAGATCAAGTCTACAGACCCTGGACTATGAAAAATAAAACATAGTGAATTCCATCTCGGCATTGTCAGGATAGCCTGCCAGTCATATGATCAGTCTCTCCTCTTTACAACTGGCTTTCCACTCAAATTACAAGAGTATGAGACTTCCCAAGCAACAAACTGGTACATCCAAATGAGATGCATCCCCAAACACACACTCCACAATAATAGCAATATAAAATTTCTGATCTATACCTCTACTTTGACAGAGTGGCCCCAGATTAAACTTGTTTTTCATGTTCCCATCGCTGCTCTTTGATTAGTCCCTCACTATGGTTCCATTTATTTGCCTACCTTTGGTGGGGCCCTGAAACTAGTCTTTTGTACACAATGATATGAAGAACTTCAAATATGGTTTTAATGTCTTTTTGGAGAGAGTAACATCTCATAGGTGTATCAGATCATCTTAACATCAATTAATTGTGTGATTTTCTTATGCCTTTCCAACTGACTGTCATTGCATCCTATTGCAACAGACCCACAATCCAAATCTCAGGAGACTGTCCAAGAACACAGAACCAAGAATGGCTTAGAAGGAAACTGTAAACTCACAAAAGATATAATGGGCATTCTAACTCTGATCTCTTAACCACAGAGAAGAAGATTTTGTAGAATACAAAATAAATTAATATTAAGATTTACTATTACTTTATACACTAATAAAAAGAAAAATGCCAATTGTTGATTGTAAAAGGCATTCTCATTTAAAGGAGTTAAAAGGGAACCAAAAATGTACAACTTAGAATGAATGAACTAAATGTTTGGATTTCACTGCTCCAGTCTCACTAAAGTTGACATCAAATCCAAGGTAGCATTTCTTGAATAGATATAGTACAGGGAGAGAATGTCAGCAGGCCAAAATGAGTCATAAAATCTAGTTGGGAGGAGGGAGGAGAAAAGGGTAGAATGAAGGGGAAGGGACTGGTCAAAGAACATGTAGGAATGATGCATGCACATATGGACAACAGAGAGGGGATTGACTGTGGACTACAGGGATGGGCTAGGTGGATGGGGGCAAAAGGTAAAAAAATAAGACCACTGTGATAGCATAAACAATAAAAATATCATTAAAAAATACCCTTGGCTGGTGTAGCTTAGTGGATTTAGCACGTGCCTATGAACCAAAGTATCACTGGTTTAATTCCTAGTCAGGGCACATGCCTGGATTGCAGGCCAGGTCCTCAGTAGCTGGTGCATGAGAGGCAAGCACACACTGATGTTTCTCTCCCTCTCTTTCTCCTTCCCTTCCCCTCTCTCTAAAAATAAATAAAATATTTTTAAAAATCATTCAAAAATTATTTTAAAATAATTTTAATAAGCTAGATGAATGTTCCACCTGGTGCTTCTGATCTATCTGCTACAAATTGCATAAACTTCAACCAACCAACCAACATTTAGGCCAGAGTTCCTTAAGTTATCTAATATCAACTTTTCTGCAAAAGCTTCTTTAAATCCTTCCCACCTACATAAGGAAAAGTTTCCTACATAAGGAAACTTTTGGGAGTGATGGAAATATTCACTCTTATAGTGGTGATGGTCCAATGGGAATACGCATGTGTCAAAAGATAAGATTGTACACTTTACATATATGTACTTTATTGTGTGTTAATTGTACTATTAAAGCTGTTTTAAAAAGTAAGTTTCAGGAGTTCCAGCCAAGACAGGGGTGTAGGTAGAAACCCTTCGCTTTCTCGCACAACCAAAAGGAGGACAACAACCCATCTAACAACCCATGTGCCAACAACAATCAAGGCTCAACTACAACAGGAGGGCACATAGAACCCACACAGGGGACATCCTGGAGCATGCAGCTGACATGACTGGAGAGACTGTGCCAGTGGGCCCCACAAGATACCTTCTATATAAGGTCAACCTGTCAAGACAGAGAGATATAGGTCTACCTAATACTAGAAAGAAACAAAGGGAGGCAACCAAAATGAGGAGACAGAAAATATCCCAAATGAAAGAACAGGACAAAACTTCATAAAAAGAACTAAATGGAATTGAGACAAGAAATCTATCAGATACAGAATTCAAACACTGATTATAAGGATGCTCAATTAACTTAGGGGAAGAATGGATGAACTCAGAATATCAACAATGAAATTGTTGATGATTAGATAGAATACATGAAAAAGGACATAGACTACATTCTTAAAAAATTCAAAAATGAAGAATACAATAATTGAAATGAAGACTATACTAGGGGAAATCAAGAACAGAGTAAATAAAACAAAGATCTGAATCAGTGATCTGGGAAGACAAGATAGAAGAAAACATCCAATCAAAACAACAAGAAGAAAAAAGAATTATAAAAAATGAGGACAGTTTTAGGGACCTCTGGGATAACATCAAGAATACCAACATCCACATCATAGAGGTACCAAAAAGGGAGGAGGGGTGGAGAGGGACTGAGAACCTATTGGAAGAAATAATTACTGAAAACTTCTCCAACCTGCTGAAGGAAATAGACATGCAAGTCCAAGAAGTGTAAAGAGTCACAAACAACATGAACCCAAAGAGATTCACATCAAGACACATCATAATTAAATGCCAAAAGTAAAAGACAAAGAAAGAATCTTCAAAGTAGCAAGAAAAAAAAACAGTTAGTTACATACAATAGAGCTGCCATAAGACTGTTGGCTGATTTCTCAACAGAAACATTGCAGGCCAGAAGTGATTTTCACAAAATATTCAAAGTATTGAAAAGCAAGGACCTCCAGGAGATGGAATCAGGGGATGGGGGTGGGGTTGGCTGGGGTGGGGGGGGCATGAGGGGGAAATGCAGACAACTGTACTTGAACAACAATAAAATAAAAAGAAAGAAAGAAAAGCAAGGACCTATAATCAAGATTACTCTGAATAGCAAGATTACCATTTACGAATGAAGGAAAGATATGGAGCTTCACAGACCAGAAAAGCTAAAGGAGTTTCTCACCCCTAAATCAGTATTACAAGAAATGTTAAAGAAATTTCTTTAAGTAGAAAAGATAAAAAATATGAATATGAACACAAAGGAAAGAAAAAATTCTCATTAACAAAGGAAACAGTAAAAGTAGTGGATCATATAACAATAAAGTTACTACAAAGATTAAAAGACAAGAGTAACAAAATCATGTGTAATTGCAATAATAAATTAAGGGATACACACAAAAAATAGAGAAAGCATAAATATGAAGAGAATAAACATTTTAGTAATTTTAAAATGTATTCAAACTTAAGCAACCATAAACTTAAAATAGATGGCTATGAACATAACTTTGTGTATATTAAGAACATGGTAACCACAAACTAAAAATCTGTAAGAGATAAATAAGAATAAAGAGAAAGAAATCCAAATGTAACACTACAGAAAGTCATCAACATACAAAAGAATAACAATAAGTAGGGAACAGAAAAGAACTACAAAAACAATCAGAAAACAATATATTATAATAGCAATAACTACACAACTATCAATAATTACTTCAAATGTAAATGGGCTAAATGCTCCAATCAAGAAACATACGGTGGCTGAGTGGAAAAAAATAAAAAATTAAAAAGACCAATACATATGTTGCCAACAAGAGACCAACTTCAGATCAAAAACACACAAAAAGTAAAAGACTAAAAGTAAAGGGATAGAAAAAAAAATTTCATTCATATGGAAACAAAAAAAAGAGGCAACAATACTTATATTACAAAACACAGAATTTAAAATAAGGGCTAGATAAGAGACAAAGAAGAACATTTCATAATAATAAAAGGATAAAACTAACAAGAGGATATAACTTTTGTAAACATCTATGCACACAGCATAGGAGCACCTAAATATAGTAAGCAAATAGAGAGGTCAATAATAACACAGTAACAGAAATGAAATTTAACACCCCATTGACATCAATGGATAGATCAGCCAGACAGATCAACCCAACAAGGAACAGTGGACTTAAATGGAACATTAGACCAGATGAACTTAACTGATATTTTTAGGACATTTCACCCCAAAGCAGCAGAATATACATTCTTTCCAGGTGCACATAAAACATTTTCTAGAGTAGACCAAATATTATGCCACAAAACAAATCTTAATAAATTTAAGAAAACACATTTCAATCAAGCATCTTCTCCAACAACAATGATATGAAATTAGAAATCAATTAAAGAAGAAAACTGGAGGCTAAAAAAACATGCTACTGAATAGTAATTGGTTTAATAATGACATCAAGGAAGAAATCAGAAGATACCCTGAGACAAACAAAAAAATACAATGACCCAAAATGCATGGGAAACAGCCAAAGTAGTTTTGATAGGGAAATTTATAGCAATACAGTCACAGCACCAGAAAAAGAAAAATGTCAAATAAATAATATAACCTTACACCTAAAGAAACTAAAAAAGAAACAAACAAAGCACTAAATATAAAGGAAAGAAATACCTCAGAAAACTAAAAATGGAACTGCCTTTTGACCCAGCAATTCCACTACTGGGATTATACCCTAAGAACCCTGAAACACCAATTCAAAAGAACCTATGCACTCCAATGTTCATAGCAGCACAATTCACAATAACCAAGTGCTGGAAACAACTTAAGTGCCCATCTACAAATGAGTGGATCAAGAAACTATGGTACATTTACACAATGGAATTCTATGCAGCAGAGAGGAAGAAGGAGCTTTGCAACAGCATGGATGGAACCCTTTGCAACAGCATGGATGGAACTGGAGAGCATTATGTTAAGTGAAGTAAGCTGGGCAGTGAGGGACAAATACCATGTGATCTCACCTTTAACCGGAACATAATCAACAAAAGCAAAAAGCAAGCAAAACTTAACCAGATACATTGAAATTAAGAACAATCTAACAGTAGCCAAGGGGGAGGGGGGAGGGGACAATGGGGAGAAGGGTCTTCAGGAACCACTATAGAGGACACATGGACAGAACCAAAGGTGGGGAGGGAGGCAGGGAAGGGAGGTGGGATGGAGGGGGAGGGGAGGGGAAAAGTATGCAGAAAACTGTAATTGAACAACAATAAAGCAAAAAAAAAATGGGAGAATTAAAATAATTTAATATCAAAAAAAAGAATAAAGTTCAGAACAAAATAAACAAAATAGAGTCTTAAAAAACAATAGATAAGGTCACTGAAACCAAGAGCTGGTTATTTATATCAGTAAAAAAATTGATAAACTTTTAGTCAGACTCATCATAAAAAAAGAGAGAGGGCCCAAATAAATAAAATGAAAAATGGGAATGACAACTGACACTACAGAAATACAAAGGATTATAAAAAATATTATGAAGAATTATTGAACATATAACCTTCCAAAACTCAATCTGTAAGAAACACAAAATCTGAACAGACTAATAACTATGAATAAAATCAAATTAGTAATCAAAAATCTCCCCCCCCCAAAAAAGTTCTGGACCAGGTGAACTCTCCCCCAAATTTGAAGAGGATGGAAGGCTCCCAAATTCATTTTATGAGGCCAGTATTCCTTTGATTACAAAACCAGACAAAGACATTACCATAAAATGAAATCATAGACAAGTCTCCCTGATGAATATAGATGCAAAAATCCTCAAAAAATACAAGCAAACTGAATTCAGTAATAAATTTAAAAAGGTCATACCCCATAATCAAGTGGGATTTATTCCTGGGATGTAAGTTTTGTTAGATATCCATAAATCAAATATTATGATACACCACAAAAACAAAATACAGGATAAAATCATATGATCATGTCAATACATGGAGAAAAAGCATTTAACAAAATCCAGCACCTATTTATGATAAAGACTCTCAAAAGTGGAAATAAAGTGAATATGCCTCAACATAATAAAAGACCTACATACAAACCCCAGTTAACATTATATTCAATGGTGAAAAGCTAAAAGTATACTGCTTCAGATCAAGTACAACACAAGAATGTTCATTTTCATCACTTTTTTCAATGTATTATTGGAAGTTCTAGCCACAGCAATCGGACAAGAAAAAAAAAATTGGAAAGAAAAAAGTAAAACTGTCATTACTTGCAGATAATCTAATACTATATTGAGAGAATCCAAAAGAATCCACCAAAAAACTATTAGAACTAAAAAGTGAATTCAGTAACATATAAAAATATAAAATGAATATTCAGAACTTGATTGCATTTTTATATACTAAAAATGAACAATCAGAAAGATAAATTAAGAAAACAATCCTATATACAATTCCATCAGAAAATAAAATACCTAGGAATAAATTTATCCAAAAAGGTGAAAGACCTGTACCCAGAAACTATAAGAAACTGAATAAAGAAACTGGAGAACATAACAAATGGAAGGATACATTGTGTTCATGGATAGAAAGAACATTGTTAAAATGCCCATACTCCCCAAAGCAAAAAAAGAGAATCAATGCAATTGCTATCACAATACCAAAGGCATTTTTCACAGAACTAGAACAAATAATCCTAAAATTTATATAGAACCAGAAGAGACCCAAAATAGCCAAAACAATACAAAAAATAAACAAAATTGTAACTAATATAACTTTGTATAACTGTATTTTGAAGATTAAAATTTAAAAATAAAAAATCAGTTATTTGAATACATTTGGAAAATTAAAAAATTATTCACTAAATGTCCTTGAAATTTATGAGTGAAGCTTTTGCTAGTTCTTTATAAACTAGGTGTCTGCTAGTTCATGATAGTTTATGCCAGTGTTCAAGTGTTTACAGTTTATCTCCCTTCATACACACATGCACAATTCCCTTCTCTAATGGCATCTCAGCTGTTTCCTGAGAATTAAGTATACTTTTAAACATCTATGCCCTGTGATTACTGTGAGAAACAACACATCTGTTCCTGCCACATTCTACCTCTCAGGGCTCTTACATGAACTATTGCTTCTATCCGGAATGTTCTTCCCAAAAATATTTGTAAGGCTGCGTGCTTACTTCATTCAAACTTCTGCTCAACTATCCATCTCCTCCTTTCTTGACCATCACATTAAAAATAGCATTCCCATTATATTCTGTCCCTTTTCAGTTTCATTTTATCTTCCAGTTCTTAACTAACAGATTCAGAATACATACATACATACATGTTTTTATCCTTTTGTTTACTGTCAGTAATAGAGGGTCAAGTCCTCATCCTTATTCTCAGCATCTAGAACTGTGCCTGGCATATGATAGGTGTGCAAAAAACGTTTGTTGAATGAATGCCTGAAAAGCTGTCATAACACAATCTTGAAAAATATTATCACCTACCCATTAGTATATTAAGAAATCTATAGATAGTAGTCCTCCCTTATGGGATTCTTAATATTCTTCTCTGAAAAGACTTAAAACTAGTATTTAATTTTAGTTTTCAGATCTTTCAAACCCCAGCACTCCCTTCCTTTAAATATGGTGTTTGGAGTTTTGCCTCTCTAACAAAAAACATTGCTGATCAAATGGTTAGAGGGACAAAACTATCAATAAAGCAATTTCTGGATTCTAATATTGTAATCTTTTCTAAATATATTTATTGCAAAAACACCAAACATAAGCACAAAACATATAACCCAGGGCAGCATGTCTTGGAGAAAACATCATTTTTCAGTAGTCTTTTTCAAACATGAGTGAAAGAGTAGTAAAGCAAACTACTGTCTGTATAGCCACCTGATGATAGTCCTAAAAGTGCATCTCTAGACAAGGAAAGGTATGCCTTTCTAATAGACGCATGAACATTTTATACTGATATTTTGAACATGGATCTCTGTGTATAAGATGAATTCCTAGTTTATTAGGGAATTGGATGCAAACACATACATTAAGGGAAGCAGAATAAAATACAGCACTGTATATATAGATTTCCAATCAGAATAGAGGAGTCTCTTATATCTCAGCAGGAAATGTGTGAGATGAATTTCTCACTTAGCCAATTAATTTACACTTTAGTCACCAGTGCTGGATGGTAGCTCAGCTGACTTAGAGGTCTAAGGCTAGAATGAGAATAATAATTCACATTTATAAAGGACTTCAGAATATTAATTATTTAATCCACACTATATTGCTGCAAGATAATTCAGAATTATTGCATGTGATCTTTAGGATAGAGAAACTGATCTAGATCAATTAAAATCCACGCTAAAAGCAGAGTTCCTGGCCTTCAAGTTGGTGATCAGTCCATTTTGCTTTACCACTCCAGCCCCTGGACTCTGTGATGGGTTAATTAACCTCTCTTGTTTTGAATTTGTCCCTAATATGGTGATAAGACTTACCTTGCAGTCATATATTGTGCAAATTAATTGATTTTTGGAAAGCACTTTCAGATCTATGAAAGGAAAGTATTCGTTGTAAATATCTCAATTGATTTTAAGTGATAAATGATCATTTTTCATATCATTTATCAACAACAATAGTGACAGAGATATTGAATAATATATAAAATGATGAAAAATTATTTCCATCGCTCAAAGAGTGCTTGAAAATACCACCTCCATTCAGCCAGCCATGACTCATTCATTGGAAAAGGGGTTATGATTCATTTCTTTCCACAACTACTCAAGCTAACATGCATTTCCAGTACAGTGAGAATACTGGCTATTCCTGACAATGTGGTTTCTCATTTATGGCTGTATTTTAAATATGTATACAATATCCCAACTTGCAGCATATTCCTGCACAATTTAAAGTATAATTTGTCTGAGAAAATGACAATTTGATTTATATTTTACAGTGCCCTGACCAGAACTGCAAACATTTGCTTAAGCACTAATACCATATTAACTGTTATTATAGTTTACTTATAAATAAACATTATATGACAACATTTCCTTTTTAATTAAAATGCTATCAACATTGTACATCTCAAAGAATTATTTTATTTGTAACTACATCAACATTGTACATCTCAAAGAATTATTTTATTTGTACCTACTTTCTTTTTAAATATATAAATTCATCGGCATTTTTTTTAAGTTTGGGAATTTTTTATTCAAAACAACTGATTTAAAAGTCTGTATAGAGACAGTATTTTCACTGAATAATAAGTAGCTGCATTCTTTTACTTGTTCCCTATTTCCTTTTTTTAATTTTTTTGAAATTTAATCTTTATTTTATTTTTCCTATTACAATCTAGTCTCCTGATACCCACCTCCTCTCAGGAGTCACCACACTGCTGTCCATGTCCATAAGTCCTTTTTCCTTTTTGTACCTACTTTCTTAAATGAGTTTCTACATAATAGTTCTATAAAACATGTTGACTTGATTCTGAAAAAAACAAGTTATTTCATCTTAAAACTACAAATAAATAACTTAAGTACTTTTATTTCACACATGAACCCAAAGTTGAAGCTCCAAAGCCATATAAACCTAGAATTATATGGTGATAAAATGTTGGTGCTTAGCACAAGAAATGAAATACTAAACCTTAAAATGTGTCTGACGGATGGTTTGTGGCCATCTTCAATCACAACTCAATACTCATTGATTTTTTTTCCCAAGCAGGAGCCCCAGTTCCCCTCTGAGTGCCCTCTCTAATGCAGAACTCTTCCTCCCACACCCAGTCTCCATATTTTCCCAGCCAGAAGTATACACTTACCACAGCACAATATTTTTAAAGGCATGAATTCCACTGAAATCAAGAGGCAAATTTATTTACTGGCTTCAATAGAAAATAGCCATAATCAAAATATGCCAAAGAGATTATACCTCTCTGTTAGCCCATCCCAGAATGCCAGTGCATCCTCAGTAAAGACAAATCTTGAAACCCAGGTCAACTAGGGTATCCCAGGTTTTGATACCCAGCAGGGTCCCATTTAATCTACCCACATCTTCTCTGCAATAGCCTCCGGATTACAGAGATTCGTGTGCATGCGTGTGTGTGTATGTGTGCATGCATCCCACTTCGACTAACTTAGCAAACATACTACTTCCTACCTGAACAACAGAAATGTACTACATTATAAGATATATTGTCTTATCTCTTTCATGTAGTTGTGAACTTTTCACTGCCCTTATTTTATACACTGAGATAAAAGTATTTTTCTGTTTAGGCTTTCACAAAGACTTAAATGTCATTTATATGTGTTTTTTTTTTTTTGACATCACTTTTAAGTAAAGGAACTTTCCTATTCAGAGTCAAAAAGATTAACCTACAGATAAAAATAATGAAGTGATTCAAATTAAGATCATTCTAAATTAGCAACTTTGTGACAATTTGCATAAAATTAGTAAATTAAAATTTCTAATTTAACTTACAAATCTCAAGGATAAGACTCATTAGGGTGGTTATCATTAAAAAATGGGAAATACCATGTGTTGGCAAGGATATGGAGAAATCGGAATCCTCACCATGTATGGCTGGTGGAAATACAAAATAGTGCAGCCACTAGGAAAAGCAGGGAATCAAACAGATACCTGGATAACAATATCCATAGCAGCATTTTTCCCCAGAGCCCAAAGGTCCCCAATGTGCTCGCCAATATCTATTAACAGGTGAACAAACAAAATGTGGTATATACAGGCAATGAAATATTATTCAGCCATAAAAGGGATTGAAATTCTGATATATGGATAAACTCTGAAAGCATTATGCTAAGTGAAATCATTATGCTAAATGAAATAAGTCATACACAAAAGGACAAAATTGTATGGTTCCCCTTACATGAGGCCCTAGATGTCTTCATCATAGAGATAAAAAGCAGAATACAGGTTTCGAGAGGCTGAGATAATGGTGAATGGAGAGTTACTATTTAATGGGTACAAGGTTTATGCTTAGACAGATGAAGGGGTTCTTGAAATGGATAGGGAGAGTGGGTGTACAACATTGTGAGTATACTTAAAAATCACTGAATGGTATACTAAAAATGGTTAAAATGATAAATTACATGTAATTTATGTTTTACCACAAAAAAAAAGCTCAAAGCAAATAGGAATCTTTTTTTACTGTTGTTCATTTACAATTATCCTGCCTTTTTCCCCATTGCTCTCCCCTGCCCCTTCCCCTCCACTCCCACATACGTTTTTCATAGCAATCAGGGGTCTTAATTTGTCCCCAAGACATATGATATAAATATGTGTGTGTTTCTGCCACTATAAAATCCAGTTTCAGAAAATGAGGAAAGGTGTACACAGCATTCTAATTTATTAGATGAGGTAGTAAACATAAAATTTACCTTTGTAATTTTGCTGAAGTTTACAGCAAAATAGCCTTCTTTGGGTTTATTAAACTCAAATCATTTTCTTGAAAGATTAGCAGCAATTATCATTAAGGTTCAAGCTTTTAACTGTGACTACTGCAATAAATCTTATTAAAATAACTGAAACATACTTTTCTCTCATGTGGCAACCTGTCTCTGAATCACAACCATCTGTAAGTGGTGACTGCCTGGTGCACACAGATGGGAGTAAAACAAAGATCCGGCCACACCACTCTTTCATCATCACTTGGTACCAAACAAACTGAAATCTGAGTCAATCTATTTGCATTTAAAAGATTATATGATTGCTGTGATTAACAAATACTCATTGGCTTTCTGATATAGCATGTGTGATGGCTATCTGATAGAAAATATCATTTGAACTGTGCAGTCTCCCCTTCTAATCTCTGACAGCCTATAAAAAATCAGATGTTAACAATAGAGAAGCAGGTTTCAAGTTTTTATAGCACTCAGTTCCTTTACAGATTTAAAATGACATAAGAAGGAGAATAAAATAATGTATTCTTTCTGGCTCACAGCACAGAATCATGAAAGCTCTTGGTCCATAACGTGAGGGCTACACTAACCTCCCGTCAGCCTAAATCAGTTATTAAGGTGAGCACCTGCCCCACCTTGCTTTTCCTTCAAGGCAGGAAAAAGCAGACCCATGTAACTCACAAAACCCAAATCATTAAATAAGAAAAAAAAAGGAAGCCAGAAATCAATGAGATTAATATCTTTCTAAGGTGTCATCACACTTTGGCTGATAAGAACTGCCTCTACTGCACTAATAATCAGAGAAAGAAAAGAGATTTGAGCACTGCATAATGACATAGCACTGAGTTTGGAGCTGGAAAAGCCCTGCTTTCAAACATGTGCTATCTATGGAATCTGTTTTCCAGGCCTAATGACTTAGCCTTTTGGACCCTCAGTTCTTTGACCTGTAAAATGGAGAGAATAAGATTCTCTCTCTACCCCCATCCCCCACCCCTTCTCTCACACACACACAGGGTTCCTGTAAGGTCTGAGTGAGGTGATCTAAGAAGGAGCTTAGCACAGTGTCATATAGGAAACACTCAATGCTTTTTGTTAAATGAATAAATACTAAGACAAGGGGTAAGGATAGGCTGCCATAACATCTAGGTAATTTTGTCTGTGAGGTCTTTTTCAATCTCGATAAACTTCAGACTATCTCTTATTTTGCCAAGAGTTATTTTGCAGTTGTAAGTGTGACCTAGATAGAGTCAGAGTGTGGAGGCTTAAATCCTGCTTCCTCCACCTAGGAACTCTGTGACTTTGACAAGTTATTTAACTCCTCTGTGCTTCTCTTTACTCACCTATAAAGTAGGGATAGTAGTAATCCATTCAGAGTTTTGTTTAGAAAAATAAATGGGTTAATATATTTATGCAGTTTAGAATAGGGCTAGGCATCTATCACTATCAATACATGTTAGTCAGTTGCTATACATATATAAACAGTGGAAGACAAACATTGTTCTTGATCTCATTGAGCTTTCAGACTTCTGGGAAGACAACATTAAACAATAAAGACAAAACATAATCGAAAGTGGAAATGAAGGAAATAAGATTGGATCTCAGTATGATTAAGGCAGATCTCTTGATGTTTGAGCTAATTATTTCATGTTAGGCCCTTCCTCTGAAAGATGTCAAAAATGTTATCTATATGATGGTCATTGCAGGAAATACATAAGTGTCATAATGTAAAGCCCCTAGGGAAAAAAAAAAAAACTTTGCTGTATGTTAGTTTCTTTCTTCCCTTTTTGCCATGGTATCTGATCATTTAGATAAGAACTTGCCTTTTTAACTGTTTTTCTGAAGATTATTAATAATATTTTTGCAGGGAAAGTTTCTTAACCTCAAATGACCTCATTCTTTGAGACACCAGATGCTGAAGAATATTAAAATTATATTTAAGACAGTGTTACATTCAAATTAAGATGTATTTTCTGCTAGATTACATTTTTAAAAGACAGTCATCACATATTATATACACTTAGATAACAAATGACTGCATTTACATTTGAACCAAAATAAAAGATGAAAGTGGTTAATGAAGTTCTAATTCATTGCCTTGAATGTTTTTAGCCTACTACATCCAAATTATTTTTTAAATAACTACCACGAGAAAGGCTAATGCAGTGCAGATGACTCCCCAAATATTTGCAATAGGTCACGTGAACACTGCTGCAGCATCTCAACAATTGACTATAATAGATTTAAGGGGGAATGATAGGCTGTCTTGACATTTAAATAGATAATATTTTCTATTAAATCTTTTTTTAAAAACCTTGATTAACACCAGAAATATTACTCACTTTACCAAAAGAAACCCTCATTAAGGAAATTTTCACTGAGTTACATACAATATGCTCATCTGTGCACCATGAACTTGTTTTTACTCCATATTCAAAGCTGTATGTTTATTTCTCTGTTCTACTTCAGTTCTAAAAGCCAAAAATATGAAACAGATGTGGTGACTTTCTGTGTAGTGTGAAGTGCAATTATGCTTCTTTGAATTGCTTAGGCTAAACAGTTGCCCTCCCTAGAGTATATCAAAACTGAGATTCTTTATAGCCGAGAATCCAGCTTGCTACCTGTCAGGAACTGGAATTGGCAGGCCACAGCTGGTTGATTGCAGTGGGTGCTTCCTTACTGTTCCTAACCAATGTCTGTAAAATATAAAAAAAAAAAAAAAAATGCAGGGAAAACTTCAGTGAAATTGATGCTACTTCTTCCTTGAGAAGACATCAAGCTGTTTAACAGTGCATTTCAAGGTCTACTTTATGTGCACCATTTAACAGCACTCAAAAAAATGTTCAGCCTTGGTCAGTGTGGCTCAGCTGGTTAGAATGTTGTTACACAAGCTAAAAGGTCACAGGTTCAATTCCCGGTCAGGGCACATGTCTAGGTTGCTGGTTTGGTCCTGGTTGGCGCATGTATGAGAGGCAATAGATCAATGTTTCTCTCTCACATCGATGTTTCTCTCCCTATCTCACTCCTTCTCTCCCTTCCCCTCTCTCTAAAATCAATAAGCATGTCCTTAGGTGAGGATAAAAAAAGATGTTCAGTTTGTCCCGCTTCTGAGTTCATATACAGCATGGGTAGTAGCCAAGAACAAATAAAGAAAAATCTTCCAAATTACTTATCAGAGCCATGATGCCTTTAAACCCATGTCAACCAGATTAGCCTATGTATCAAAAATGAAAATGTTGATTTTTCTTTTTCTGAAAATAGTTTAAAAACTTGTAGAAATTGCTATAATTGAAGGAAAAGTTTGAAACAAATGGAATTTTGTTCTTAAAAAGGAAACTTTCTTCAGGCTGTGGGAGGTGAGGAAAGGAAGTTTCCTTTTCGTTTAAAATGAGTGAATGCTGAAAATAATGGCATGCACAGAATTCTGCACTGATCTTGTCAGTTTACAACTTCAAAAGAATTTTAAAACAGAAGTTAGCAAGAGACATATTCATACAGGAACATTTATAGAGTGTCATACTCATGTGGGTCATAAGTTTTATACAAATAAGCAGACCAGAGTTTCATAAAATGGTTCCCTTTGGTGAAAAATGAATCACCATTCATTCATTCGTTCATTCAGCATTCATTTATGTAATGGATACCTGAGCATTATGCTATCTACTGAGATGCTGAAATGAAAAGACTAAGTATGTCCTGCAAGATGTTGATATAGAAAGTAGGAAAAATATTTAAAAGACATGTAACAGACAAATATAATATTTTTATTGCTAATGAGGACTAATTTTCCCCCATAGTCAGGACTCTGGGTCCCAAGATAATACAGATAAAGATATGGAAAGCAGAGACATTTGGCCTGCCTAATCTTAGGAGATTTTATTATCACCTATATATCTACGTGTAAGGCCACATTTCAGACCAACTTTCAAATTGCAATGACTTCTCTAGTCCCTCCTTCCAATTTCACCATTCTCTCAATACACTACCCATGCAAAGCCAAGAGAAAGGGAACATAATCAGGAAGGCTTGAAACCTTTGCTCTTTGTCTTGATAATGTTCTTCCATCTAGAAACACAAAGGGAAAAGAAGTTGGGGTTTTTACTATGCTCCAATACCGTGCAGGCTATGGACCCTGCATCCAAGACCCACCATCCATTCTTGAGGCTTTCTAGTATCCTGAGTAATTAGAGAGGTTCCCTGTCTACATGCACAGAGTCAAACAGGGTCAAGCATCCTTGGGGAGTAGCAGACAATAAAGCACAATGCAGTGTGCAGTGGCTGTATTCCACGGTCAATCATCACCTACATCAATGAGGACAGCGATCATAATTCCTGGGAATTGGCTTTATGTGCTTGTAACTCATGCAGAGAATGGATTCATCTGAGTGTTGGCTCTTCACTGACTCAGCTCCTAGCTTTGGAGGGACCAAACACTTTGGTGCAGGGCCCAGGAAGACTGATTCTGGAGCCTACCTCCAATCATCTCACCACAAATTTTTCTGTCTCACACCAAAACCAAGGCCTTGAACTTAGATACAGATAATTTAATGCATTTTTCTTGTGGTTTCATCTCAAGGAATAAAACAGACTATTCTCTGATAGAAGGTTCTTGGAGTATATGTGAATTAATCAAGAAAGAGTCAATAACACCAAATCAATAAAACTGTACAATTACACTGTTTAAAATGAGCACTGTGAAAAGTTCTAGATTTGGATTATGATTATTATACAAAGTATTATATTTCTACCAGTTGGAAGGAAAAAAACAATGACTCCTTACTCAAAGCCATCCTGCATTAAGAGTCTGCAAAGAAAGGATAAAGTTTGCCTACCTCAGTTTTTAGTGTACCATATTAATAGTATATCTAAACAAATATGAATACTCTAATTGCTGTGATTATACATAGTGTGTAAATATACACTAAAGTAAAAGAAGAAAAGATTACTGAGAACATTCAATAAAGAAAGGCCTTGACTAAGACACTACATTTAGACTGAGATTTGAGTCTGCCAGGAATGAACACAGTCAGAGAGAGCACTGCAAATAGAGACAACAGTCTGTGCAAAAGCCCAGCACTCTGAAACCACATGAGAGCCTGGGACATAGTAGTAAAATTGAAATAAGGGAATGCAAGAAGTAAGGCATGACAGCAGGCATAGGTGCAGAACTTATCTTTCATACCATGGAGTCTCATTTCATAATTTTAAGGAGCGGTATAATATGATCAGATAGTAAGCAGGGGTCAAAGTATCTTTTTTCATACAGAAACAGCACCACAAATACTGCTCTATTTGTATAAATACGTAATTATTTATGTGCATATCTGCATCACAAGCTGTTAGGTGCATTTCTCTCAGAGAAGTTTGGAAACAGTAACCCACCAACTGAACAGACAAGGTAGAAAAACCATGGAAATATGCTCACTAGTTCCTACAGAAATCACCAATTACAATGAATTTTATTCAAGAATAAAATATGTTATTTGAATTGCAGGGATCTGAACTGTAGAACCTTCAATGTCACTACTACATAAGCTATAAAGTGTCGTGTTTTTAAAATAGAAAAGGAAAAAAGTATTTCAAGTTGTAAAAATGATAATTATTAACATAATGTTTCCCACCCCTATAATAGTTTCTTCTAAAGTGTGTGGAATAATTTATATATAAATATGTAGATGTATACAAACTGAAATGCCAAACATTGAAAAGAAACTCAAATGAGTGGATATTTACATATGGAAGGCAGCTCAGAAAAAAACGTGTTTTGTGATAATGAGGTGTTTCCCAAGCTCTCCTTCATTCTGGAAATTTACTCAGAAACAAGCTCATATATTCAGTAGATGACAAAGAAATTCAAAAGCCAGCCTTAGTAATATGAAAAGACAAGATCTGATTTAAGAAATGGTCACTGTGCCAATTCAATTTCAGTGATGGATCCAAGAGTGGAATGAAAATTCCAGGACACAGAGGACTTCCGCCAAGATGGCGGCGTAGGTGGACGCACTCACCACCCGCACATCCAGAGTGTCTAAACAACTAACGCAGTAGCGAAAAATTAAACAACCAGAATGGACAGAAAAGAACTGAAGGGAAGTCCGACACCCAGGAGGCTGGAGAGGACGAACATCCAGGCCGGTAAGTGGGGCAGAACCAGGCGGAGGAACGGAGTGAGAGGCAGTTGTCATGGAGGGACTGACACCATCAGCGCCTGAACAGGGCACATCCCCGTACAACGGGTGGATCCCGCAAGCCGGTGACACTGCCGGAGAGAGGCCAGAGGGAGCCAGCAGAATCAAGTCTGGTGGAAAAGGCGGTGGGGAAACCGGGAGCGGAGGGGTGACAGGAGCCCACGGTGAATGGCAGCCGCCAGTGCTTCCTCACAGGCCCCGCCCCCAGAGGCAACGTCACCCAAAAGCGACCCAGGTTGCCGGCACCGGCCCTGGCGAGCCGACAAGTGCACCGAGATAAAAAGAATGAAAATGGCCAAAATGAAAGATCAGAACAAATTACAACTAACGGATGACGACATAGTCAACCTATCAGATGCTCAGTTCAAAATGCTAGTAATTAAAATGCTAACAAAACTGGAAGAAAGGTGGACGCAAATAATTGAACAAATGAAGAATACGATAAGGATAATGGAAGAAGATTTACAGGGAACCAATAGGGAAAAAAAGGAAGTTGGATCTCAAACCAATGGGGTGGACCAGAAGGAAGAAACAAGAATTCAAAAAAATGAGGAGGGACTCAGGAACCTCAGAGACATTTGTAAACGACCCAACATCTGGATCATAGGGCTGCCAGAAGGACAAGAAGTTCACCAAGGAATTGAACATATTTTG
>PVJI01007641.1:54827-76903 GCA_004026765.1 Micronycteris hirsuta
CCCAAGATTAAGAATAAAGAGAAAATCTTGCAAGCAGCAAGAGAAAAGGAGACAGTTACCTACAAAGGAATCCCCATAAGACTGTCAGCGGATTTCTCAAAGGAGACCTTCCAAGCAAGAAGGGGCTGGAGACAGAGATTTCAAATCATGAAAAGCAAGGGCCTACAACCAAGAATAATCTATCCAGCAAAACTTTCATTTAGAATGGAAGGGCAGATAAAGTGCTTCTCAGATAAGGTCAAGTTCAAGGAGTACATCATCATGCAGCCTCTATTATATGAAATGTTAAAAAGTTTTGTATGAGGACTCAGGAACGAAGGCACCGAGGCCAGATCAGCTACTGGGGAATTCAGATCAGTCACAGCCAAGACGCTTGTGAGGTAAGCAAGCAAAATACAACCAGAGAAACAAAATAGAACCAGAGACATTGAAGCTTAGAACATTCTGGCAGTAACCAGAGGGGAGAGGGAAGGGGAGAAGGGGGACAAGGGTATTCAGGAACTGCTATAAAGGACACATGGACAAAACCAAGGGGGAGGGGGGAAGCAAGCAAGGGAGGTGGGTTTGCCTGGGGTGGGGTGGGGGGAGGGTAAACGCAGACAACCGTAATTGAACAACAATAAAATAATTTAAAAAATAAAAAAATAAAAATAAATTTTTTTTCCCCACAAAAAAAAAAAAAAGAAAATTCCAGGACACAGAAGGTAGAAAATCCTTCAGCTAACTAGTTCTTTAATTAATATAGGGTACATGCTGCCCAATCCCAGGAAAACTTAAATTGATTTAAGCAACCTTCCACTGTTTATATAAATTTTGAAGGGATCATTACTATTATACATATAATCACAGAAAAATAAAGAGAGAGAAAAAAGTGGTTCTTCATGATGTTTAAAAAGTTGGTGCTTATGAGTCAAAGAATTCAAAAATCTAAATAGACTGATAAACAGTGAGGAAATTGAAACAACCATCAAAAACCTCCCCCAAAATAAAAGTCCAGGACCAGATAGCTTCACTAGTGAATTTGACCAAACATTCAAAGATTTGATATCCAACCTTCTCAAACTCTTCCAAAAAATTGAAGAAGAGACAATACTTTCTAACATATTTTCAAGGCAAAAATAACCCTGATGCCAAAACCTGGTAAGAATAACACAAAATAAGACTAATACAGACCAATATTTCTAATGAATACAGATGCAATAATACTAAACGAAATACTAGAAAATCAAATATAGCAATGTATTAAAGAAATAATACATCATGATAAAATGGGGTTCATTCCAGGGGCACAAGGATGGTTCAATATATGCAAACAGATCAATGTAACACATTACATTAACAAAACAAAGGATAAAAATCATATGATCTTATCAATAGATGTGAAAAAGCACTTGATAAGATATAATATCCATTTATGATTAAAATATTCAATAAAATGGGCATAGAAGGGAAATACATCATCAGAATAAAGCCCCTATGTGACAATTCCTCAGCTCATAGTATACCGAATGGTGAAAAACTGAAAGCTTTTAGTCTAAAATAAGGAACAAGAAAATGCTGTCCAGCCCTTGCTGGTGTGGCTCACTGGGTTGAGCACTGGACTGTGAACCAAAAAGTCACCAATTCGATTCCTGGTAAGGGCCCATGCCTGGGTTGTGGATTAGGGGACTTTCAGAGGCAATTGATTGATGTTTCTGTCACACATCAATGTTTCTCTCCCTCTCTTTCTTCTTCCCTTCCTCTCTCTAAAAATATAAATAAAATCTTTTTAAAAAAAGAAAAGGATGTCTGCTATTACCACTCTTATTCAGCATAGTACTGAAAGTCCTAACCAGAGCAATTAAGCAAGAGAAAGAAATAAAAGATATTCAAATTGGGAATGAAGAAGTAAAAGTGTCACTTTTTGCAGATAACATGATTCTGTATATAGAACACCCTAAAGACTCCTCCCAAAAAAACTATTAGAAACAGTAAACAAATATAGTAAGGTTGCAGGATACAAAATCAATGTGCCAAAATTCACTGCATTCCCATAAACTAACAATGAAATTTCAGAAAAATAAATTTTAAAAATTTCTTTTGCACTTACAAAAAAAAAAAAAAAACAGAATAAAATACCTGGGAATAAACTTAACAAAGGATGTGAAGGACCTATATACTGAAAACTACTGTACAAAGCATAATTAAAAGAGATTGAAAAAGACACAGTGAAATGGAAAGATATTCTGTGTTCATGGATTGGAAGAATCAACATAGTTAAAATTTTCATATTATTCAAAGCAATATCAAGATTTAATGCAATCCCCATCAAAATTCCAATGATATTTTTCAAATAAATAGAATTAAAAAATCATCAGATTTGTATGGAACTACACAAGACCCTGAATAGCCAAAGAATTCCTAAGGGGCGAGGAGGTGGGCAAAGCCAGAGGTATCATACTACCAGACTTCAGCTTATACTGTAGAGCTATGATAATCAAAACAGCATGGCCTTGGCAGAAAAGCAGACACAGTGACCAATGAAACAGATTTGAGAGCCCAGAAATAAAACCACAAGTATATGGGGGGAAAAATTGACAAAAGAGTCAAAATGGAGAAAAGACAGTCTCTTCAATAAATAGGGCTAGGAAAATTGGAAAGCCTCATGCAAAAGAATGGAACTAGATTACAGTTCGTTCCATGCACAAAATTCAATTCAAAATGAATCAAAAGCCTAAATACAAGATCTGAAACAATATATTACATAGAAGGAGACATAAGTACTAAACTTATGGGCTTGGCATCCTGCAAGCATTCAAGAGCAGGCAGGTTAACGTGGGCTTCAGGCAACCAGAACAAAATATACAGAGCCTTTGGGATGTCTGACATGCCTTTATTCCCGGGTGGGGCAATCCATGCTGGTGGAAAGTCCTGACTCCCTTATATGCTAAGTGAATACAAAGCTAACAGGGTGTCAATATATGACAGTACTGACTATATCACAGAGCTTGATTCTGCATATGTGGGCCATTATCATGATTGTCTGAACATTGCTGAGTCATAGTCACGGGGGTATCCAAGTGAGGGAGTCTGACTGACTTCATTGTCCCTACATTCCACCCCTTCAGGGCTCCTCACCAAACAATCTGCACAAGGGTATCTTCCTCGAGGGTCCCTTAGTGAGGAGGGCAGAGCCCTGCACCAAATGCCACAACAGCAATATGAGCTGCAGCAGCATGCAACTAAACCATAAGCATTGATGCCCAAGACAGCAAGGACCCACCGTCATTCAGTGGTTAGGGATGCCCACCATTCCTGAAGGGTATCAACTGTTAGGCATTCAATAGCATGGGTCTCAGAAGCTAATGCCTGTAGAGTTTGGCTAACACTGTGATGGACATCTGGAATGTATACACTGCATTCAGCCCCAACTTTGGCAGATACCCACCTTGTGATACAGTGAGCATGTCTAAGGCCATGGGATTTGTAAGGGTATTTTTCTCAATTGATACACTTCCTCATTGAAGAGGCTTAAGGAATCATGTGTTGCATTCAATGCAGGAGCAGTATACAAAGCCAAAGCAGTTATCTCAGCCTCAGTGACTATAGGAGCAGCTTGAGAGGAAAAAAACAACTAATGGGTAATACTATCAGGGGGTATGCTTTACCTGGTGTCGCACCTTAAACACTTCCCAACTGACTGGCCAGACTGTGAGAGTTTTCTGAACTGGATAAGGCAGATAAGGCCACCCCCTGGTATAATGGCCAGTCCAATTTCCAGGCAAGTAAGGCCATCCATGTGAGCCACACACCCAGAGGGTTCCTGTGGGAACTGCAGCCCAGGCATTATTCTGTGCTTGAGAGTATGCTTCCAACACTGACCTACTGGAGTCCAGCCCACTTGAGAGTATGCTTGAGAGTATGCTTCCAACATAGACCTACTGGAGTCCAGCCCACTTGAACTTGTCCTTTGAGGTTCTTAATACAGAGGGGGGCTGGTGCAGCCAACTCCATGGCCTCAACCATGAGCCAACCCAAGTCATCCCATAAGGAGTAGCTGACTAATGGCCAGAGCTGGTCATACTTTTCCTCTACCCCAGCATAGATGTTGGTCCTGGTCACTGTTCCACTGGTGCTGTAAACAAGTCCAATTTTAGATGGAAGCCAGGGAGATGCACCATGGGAGGCCAGCAGCCATGCCAAGGGGGATTTTAGTGCAGATTCAGCATGCTGATTGGTTTTCCACTGAGGCATAGGTATGTACCCAGTCAACTAAGATATTAGTTTGTATCCTAGGGGCAAAAAGGCAAAGCAGTTATTGGAACTAACAATGGCAAATCACAATCCTCAGGCAATATACAAGCCAGTTTCTGGTCAGTTGATAAGATGGTGGCTGGCAGAGGGGGCCTTCCCAGGTGTGAATACCATACCTTTCACACCTCAACTGGGGGTTCAGCTTTGACTTGCGGTAACAGTGGATAACTCATAATGGGTATAAGGATATCACAAAGGAGCCACAGAAAAGGATTTCGTGGTCTGCTGGCCCTGGGTATGTTACCTGCAATATTGGGGGCCATGTCTCAATCACCCAGGGCACTATTTGCAAGTTTTTCTTCACCCCTTCTCCCCAAAGGGGAACAAGAGCCACCCAACTCATGTGGGGGTCTTTTATCTCCCAAGGCCACATCCAAGTGGTCATTTGCCCTTGCTCCAGGCCCTCAGGTGCAGGCAATAGAATATTTCCTTGTTTTCCCATGCCTGGTTTCAGCAAAGCAGCCTTAGTCTGTACTTGTAGCTGAATTAAAGCAGCAGTCCAGTGGAGTAACACTTCCACTGGAGGTGGGCCACCCTCCTATTTTCTCATGTAGAGTCCAGAGGACAGTCCACGAGGGTTTCGTCCAGCCCCACAATGTAGGGGTGGTAGCTGTGGCTGGCAGGCCCTGCTTCAACAGGCCATTGTATCATTTGATCATTCTCGCATCTTGGGGATGATAGGCCACATGGAACTTCCAATCGATTTGCATGTCTCAAGCCCACTGCTGCACCAAAGGCCCTGTAAAGTATGTCCCTTGATCATTTTCAATGATCAAGGATATACACTCTAGTGCACCAATCACCACTTTTTTATCTCATTGGCATGCAGGGTATGCAGCCAACCATCTGGTGGCTGTGTCCACACATGTGACTGCATACTTACACCCCTCTGAACTAGGTAGGGGTCTGATCAAGTCAACCTGCCATCAGGTCAGTGGTACTTGTCCCCGCACCATCTGCCTGGTGGTTCTCACAGTCTTCCAGGGATGCTCTTGTGAGCAGATAACGCAGGTCTTACAAGCTTCTGTACCTCTGCTAAGGTGACAGGTAATCTCCAAGCTTCTGTAGTAGACCACATGGTCTTCTGTCCAGCATGTAATAGATCACAGTGTAGCCACCAGGTGACTTCTGTTCCTGAGGGGCAGGTAGGCACCGTTTCCAGCCATCACACCTTGGCTAGAATATCAGCCTCATCATTCCAAGGAGAAGCAAAGGGTGCATGCCCGGTCACATGATATACAGTAATTTGTTTCTGGTGGCCTAATTCCCATAGGTCTTGCCACAAGGCCTGCCCCCATAATGGCCTATGCATAACCATTCACTTATTTGCACACCATGTAGAGATCCATAACATTAGTCCCTGGTACATCACCCAACTATCTGTGCAAATAGTTAAGGGTGGTGCTTCATTCACAACTATGAACTACATGGTTCACAGTTCTGCCCACTGACTATTCTGACCTACTCCAGTGACAAACCAGATTGTATCTGTTTCTGGTTGAATTGCTAGAGCAGTCCATACAGTGTGCCACTGCTAGACCCATCGGTATACCATGCAGTTGAGGGTATAGGTACCTGCCCTTCACAAAAGGAGCTAGCTTTCATTTCTTCTATAGTGGCAGGGGCAGTAGATTTTTCAGCTAGATAACAGGGCCCAACACTTCATGCAACTTGGCCTATAGGGGCCTAGTCAAAAGAGTACCCCCAACTTAGACAATGTGGTTGTCTGGGCCATCCCAATGCAAGGCTTGGCCATCCAATCTCAGACCCACCCAGCAATGGGGAAGTGGTCCTTACTGTCATGGGGGAGGTTACTGTTATAGCCTCCATCACCAACAGGGCAGCATACACCACCACCAGTTGCTTTTCAATTAGGGAGTACCATACTTTTGCTCCTTTCCATAGTTGGGACCAGAATCCTGGGGGTTGTCATAGCCTTTCCAATCACTGCCAAAGACCCCACCCAAAGTCTTCTTGAGTCACATGCACATCTAGCTCACAAGGTCTGGCAGGATCCAAGGCATGCAAGGCCTGAGTGAATCTAATAGTGTGCTTCACTCCTTGGAACACTTTTCCAAGGTAGGGGTCCAGTCCCATCTCACTGTCACGGATTTCGACCCGCAAAATCCATGGGGGGACTGCCCCGATCACGTGAATCAATCTTACCCAGAGACATGCTTGGAGGTGAGAATCCGGCGACCACGGGTCTCCTCCACCATCCCCATCTTGGGGAGAAAGACCTCGTGGGTTGCTTAGCCGGGGCTTTTATTAGAGTCATTAAGACACATTTACATTGGATTGATTATTCATGGGATTAAGCAGAACAGGTAGGATTACTCATAGCAGGGCATTAGGATATAAATTCAGGTCCGGTGGCAGATAGGACCAGGTTAAAGTAATATGCAGGGCTCAGCAAGCCAGAACTTTTTAAGATACATCTTTGCCAAATTCCTATTAGAGAATTCCCATTCCACAGACATGATCCACACTTGTTCACACGGGAATCACACGGAGCTGTGCTCAAAACGTGTAAATTCTCAGGACTGCGTGTTTACACACGTGTGGAAATCACTGCCACATCTCACTCCTTCTTTTACCAAAGTGTATAGGGGGAGAATAACCTGAGCAAGGCGGGGCATGAACACTCTCCAGTACCCAAGCAGGCCTAAAAACATTTGGAGCTGCTTCACAGTAGTAGGGGTAGGATATGCCTGAATCTTACCTATTATCACATCAGGAATTACTTTTGTCTTACCTGACCAGACAACCCCCAAGAATCTGACAGATCATCCAGGCCCTTGCAGCTTGGCTTCCTTGACTGTCCAACCATGTGACTTCAGGTATGACAATACTTGCGGTACTGCCTTTTCTAATTCTACAAGAGAATCACTAGTTAGCAAAACATCATCAATGTAATGAAAAAGGCATACCACTGGGGGTTGTGGCCACTTAGCCAGGTTGTCTGCTACATGCCTGTGACAGATGGTCGGGCTGTGCAAATTCCCTTAAGGGAGCATTGTAAAGGTCCATTGTTGGCCTTCCAAGGCAAAAACAAACTGATCTTGACTTTCCAGAGCAGTATCAATGAAGAAAAATGCATTTGCCAAATCAGCCCCCAAAAATGGTAGGTTCCCAGCTCATTGGTTAACCGGTCCATCAAGACCATCACAGACGGGACAACTGCATGTATTGGGGGAATGACTTTATTCATTTCCCAATAATCTCCCATCATTTTCCTCATGCCATCTGGCTTCTGCACTGGCCACACAGAGGAGTTGAAGGA
Source organism: Micronycteris hirsuta (assembly GCA_004026765.1). Taxonomy (NCBI): domain Eukaryota; kingdom Metazoa; phylum Chordata; class Mammalia; order Chiroptera; family Phyllostomidae; genus Micronycteris; species Micronycteris hirsuta. Next base: position 62,404 of record PVJI01007641.1, read on the forward strand.
AATGTGGGCAGCCCTAATTATCCTACCTTTTTCAACTCTCCTATAGTAACTGTGCTCTCCTCATGTGCCCCAGGCAGCCAGGACTGCTTAACTTCCATTACCCATCATGGGGACAGCAACTGAACAGAGGGATGTTTAGCATGCCCTGCACAATGGCTCTTACCACTTGCACTCTCAGGTGGACTGCCCTGCAGAAGTCTGCAGCCACAAACCTTGGAGCACATCAATGCCCAGGATATACTCAGAATGGGGGACATATACATAGCATATTCACAGGGGGACAATTGTCCAATACTCAGGGAGAGCTGCATGGCCTTCACCTTCACACTGCGCCCCACATAACCATCAATATAGGCCGCAGGCCCTGGGAACTAGTCAGGGTTTCTATACAGAAGCATACATTCTGTCCCTGTGTCTGCTAGAGCCAGGACCCTCTGGACATTTATAGGGGACCAGTGGATAGCCAATTCCACATATGGCCTCCGGTCTCCATCCTTCCCCTATAGACAGGTTCCTCTGCCCTCCCCCTGCTCAAATTTCCAAAGGATATCTACTTCTTCTCAAGAAGTAGGCACAGCCATATGGTCTTCCAGACACACAGGATGGGCCTCCCAAGTCACACCTCCAGGTTCCCCCTTCACCTCCTTCTTCTTCTGGAGTAGCAGAAAATGTTGCTCAGCTCACAACTGTTTCCACAATTCTAATAAGTAGGCACTTGGTTTCCTATCGATCCTATTTTGATCTACTTTACCCCCCAAAATATCTAACCACATCTGGTTCCTAGTCTCCCACACAGGTTCACATTTTGCCTGAGGGACAGAGTGGGCTGAGACACCATCCGAACTCCTTTCTGTTGCTGCAACTCTCCGCCTTTCCCAGACTTGCCACCATTGTGGTGACCTTATTAATATGATGTCTGACATATGGAGCCAAAATAGCCATGAGAGATTTAAAAAAAGGCAGAGGGAGCATGCTGCAGTACTAGATCTCTCATCTCTGCCATAAAGTGTTTATCATTGGAGCCATGAGTACTGACATTAAACATGACCTGGCACATGCCCAACTCCTGTAAGATCTTCACTAAGTCCATAGGACTGCCATTTGCTCACAGTGTCTAGTACATTTCCTGCATCCATCCAGACCACACAGATAGCAGCCATGACCCATTGTAACAGAGAATGAGGTGCCTGTCCTCTTCCATTTCGCTGGCTATTTTGCAGCCTCTGGCACAGGGAAGAGTGAGTTGTAATGGAAGCTAACTTTTCTATCACATTATCAGTGCGCGTAATACTATCCAACCCTAAATCCCAAAGGTAGAGGAGCCACACTGCTAAGGGCTCCTCGGACCACTGCTAGAACTGCTTCCCCAGATATACTGGCTCGGCCTGCATATAGGGACATAAGTTGTGTGTTCAACCATCTAGGCAGGGTCAACCGGATTCTCCCAAGGCCCCATAGGCTGCTCTGATTTCATCTTCTGTATCATTACTGGGTGGCCCACAAGGGACTTGGCACATCTCACTCCTCTGAATCATCCACTGTGACTGGTGAGGGGACCACCACGGTTCCACCATCCCGACGTTTTCCTCCAAGGTACAGATCCGAGCTTCCAAGACAACCTCTCTCTCTCGGAGTTCTCATAACTTTGCCACATTGCAAAGTGCAGTCTTCGTCTCAGCTCACAAGGCTGTAAGAAACACCCAGCCTATGGCCCCATGCCCGCCCAAGCACTCAGCTTTTCAAGGGTCTCCCCTACTACCCACAGAGCCCTCTATACCATGTCAGGATCACCACTAACACTGGGCCAGTGCTTGGGGGGGAGCCCAACCCTCAAGGAGGCCTGCCACTGAATACCATAAGCTGATGGCAATCCACCCCTCTAAGCCCCCCTCCAGGGGTACTGATGGCTCCATAGCTTACTATAACAAATCCTGCCGACTATGCCAAGTGTCTTGAAAGGATTTGAGACTTGGCAGGTTAATGCAGAATTTGGGCAGCCAGAAGAAAATACATGGAGGCTTTGGGATATCTGATATGCCTTTATTCTAGGGTGGGGTGATCCATGCTGGCAGAAAGCCCTGACTCGCTTACATACTAAGTGAACACAAAGCCAATGGGGTGCCAATATCTGACAGTACTGGTTATATAACAGAGCTTGATTCTGTGCATGCAGGCCCTTATCATGTTTGTATGAACACTGCTGAGTCATAGTTGCCCAGATATCCAGGTGAGGGAGCCTAACTGACTCCATTGTCCGTACTCTTGGTCTTATAGATTTTATGAATTTGACCCCAAAGTCAAGAAAAGTAAAGGCAAAAGTAGATGAATGGGACTATATCAAACTAGAGTTCTACAAAGCAAAGGATACTTCCAACAAAACAAAAAAGCAACAAGCTGAATGGGAGATGATATTTTCAAAGAACTCCAACAAGGGGTTAATATCCAAAATATACGAAGAATGCATACAAGGCAACACCAAACAAATAAACAATCCAATTAAAAAATCAGCAGAGGATCTGAATAGAAACTTCACCCAAGAAGACATACAACTGGCCAACAGATATTAAAAAAGTGATCAACTTCACTAGCTATTAGGGAATCATAAATCAAAACTACAATGAAATACCACCTAACACCTGTTAGGATGGCCATTATCAACAAGACAAGTAATAACCAGTGTTGGAGAGGTTGTAGAGGAAAAGAAGATCTTGTTCACTGCTGGTGAGAAAGTAAACTGGTAGAGCCACTATGGAAAACTGTGCGGAGGTTCCTCAAAAAATTAAGAATAGAATTTCCACACAACCTAGAGATCCTTCTTTTAAGTATCTACCCAAAAAACTGGAAACAGGTATTTGCAAAGATATATGCACTCCTATGTTTACTGCATTATTGATGTGGCCAAGCCATGGAAACAAATGTGTCCTTCAACTGATGATTGGATAAAGAAGATGAGATACATATATATACAATGAAGTACTACTCCGCCATAAGAAAAGATGAAATACTGTCATTTGCAACAACATGGTGGACCTTGAGAATATTATTCTAAGCAAAATAAGTCAGCCAGAAAAATCTAAGAACTATATAACTTCACTCATATGTAAGATATCAAACTGTAACTCATAGACACAGATAACAGAATGGTGGTTACCAGAAAGAAAGGGGATTGTGGTAGAGGGGTAGTAAAGGGTAAATGGGCCAAATATATGGTAACAGAAGATTTGACTTTGGGTGGTGGGCACACAATGCAATATACAGATCATGTATCATAGAAATATACACCTGAGCCCTGGCTGGTGTAGCTCAGTGGATTGTACGCGAACTATGAACCAAAGGGTCGCCTGGTTTGATTCCCAGTCAGGGAACATGCCTGGGTTGCAGGCCGGATCCCCAGTGGGGGGCATGCGAGAGGTAACCACACATTGATATTCCTCTCCCTCTCTTTCTCCTTCCCTTCCTCTTTCTCTAAAATAAATAAGCAAAATCTTAAAAAAAAAAAAAAGAAATGTATACCTGAAACCTAGATGATCTCATTAACCAATATCACCACAACGAATTTAATTTTAAAAAAAGAAAAAAGAGGCACTTACGATTCATAGAGCCCATGTAGAAAACAATATAATTTGTCTTCAAATTTTTCTGAGAACTACCACTTTCACAAAATTCAACAAGATGTAATTACCTGTCTTGTTAGCAAGTTAGTGTCTCTAAGACAGACTTCCTATTATGTAAGCAAAACAAATAAAAATAGGTCTAAACCCTTGCATAATTTCCAACAAGGAAAACAAGCATATTAATTACAAAACTTAAATTTCTCATCTAAAAGCTATATTCAAATTACAGACTTAATTAGCCACATTTCTTTCAGTTACAAATGACACAAACCCAACTCAAACCAACTTGTAACTGAAAAAAGGAGACTTTCAAGATGACAGCAGAGTAGGTTGAAGCTATACTCATCTCCTCCCAGGACAAAACTGCAATTAAAACTAAACTGTGGAGCAATCATCCTGAACAACCAGCTGAAGGCTAACTGAAAAGTCTTATACCCAAGGATTTGCAGAGGAAGCCATCCTGAGACTGGTAGGAATTGCAAAGGCACAAGAGGGCTGGCCCTGTACCCGTGGGCTATGGCTGAGGTTCTGGAGGGATATTTCAGCTGCAGGAGTTTCCACTGAGAAGTGTGGGATCTAAACCCCAGCCAAGCTCCCCAGCCCAGAATGACAGAGTGAAGAAGAGGTTCCCACATAGCATCTGAGTATGAAATGCAGTAGGGTTTCTGCCTGCCAGAGAGACAGGAGTCCACTGGAGACACAGGCATCCTCTTAAAGAGACAATGCACAGAATTTTGTTTGTAGCCACTCACCCTGGGCTCCAGCAGAGGGAAGGAGGATCAGACTAGTCATATGAGGGGAATCTGGTGTTTGTGGCTCTGGGGAGAAATCTGAGTAAACAGCCACCAGCATCCCCGTGCTGAGTCATTCTCCCATATCACAGATTCCATCTTTGTGAGTAAGGTGCTCCACCCTGTGCATTGTCAGCCTGAATGAATACAATAGCCCCTCCCTGTAGACTCCCTCCTCCTCTACCCTGCAGAGCTTACACCTTGCTGAGAGTTCAGCTGCCTGGGTCAGGGTATAGAGGTCTGGGAAGATTCAGAGAGTATCATTGACTTATGTGGCTTTGGGTGGGGGTCATTCCCTGTATTTTCCCTTGAACCTAACTGACACTTCTCCTCCTGAGAGATCCAATAGAGCCACCCTATAGGCTTCCAGCAAACCCAAGCTTTGGGCTCTGCCTCTGGCTCTGGCACTAGAGGCCCACCCACCTGAATCCTAATAGTTCTTCCCTGCCAAAGTTGGGCAAAGTCCAGGACAGACCAAGTAGCATGTTTCTGGGGTGGGGGCCACACTGCCACCTTCTCTGAAGCTTGACCAGCACATCCCCTTCAAGAGAGATCTACTAGATTCCACCTCCTTATTCCGAGCAGCCTCACCCTGCTGAACTCCATATTCTCCCACAGAATTTGGGACAGAATGAACTGTCTGGCTCTAGAAGACGGGGAAGAAGGGCCCTTTTTTTCTCCCTCACACATCTGACCAGAGCAGAGTCCACCCTTCGCATCATCAAATCTTGGTCAGTTTCGGCCCCATAAATACTGCTGGCCTCAACCTGATGACTCGGGGTCCCTGCCCCACCATAACACCCGCAAGCACCCAATGGGTGGCAGCTAGACTTGGTATACCCTGGGACATTCACTGAGTGGCCTTAGACTCAGCACTGGCACTGAGTTTGAACTTGTATCAATCTGGTGAACACCATTCACCTCTTTCAGGTGACACACTGAGAACCTACCTCATGCAGCAGAGTACTGCCAGAGGTGCTTTCAGTGACTAAGTCTAACAGGAAACTGTCAGGTGAAAGCAGGAAAAGGTAAATCGGGCATATTGGGACCTTTGCAGACCTGGCCCTGGGCCTGGTGCTGGTAAAAACCATCCTTGGCATGCAGCTTGGTTTTCTCATGCACACTTAGGCCCAGGAGAGGCAGCCACAAACTGTGGATCACTTTGTAGCTCCAAATAGGTTGTTCAGGGCCAGACACAGGCAGCATCTGACATTGTCCTGCACCAGAGTACCTACCAAAAGGCCCCAGAACCAACACATCCAATGGCCAGCTTCAGACAACATCAGAGTAGGATCCAATTAGCTTCACAAGTGCCATCTCCAAAGGGAGAGCTCAGACCCTGCTGAGATGAATTCTACTTTATGTGGTCAGCAGCTCCACAGTAGCTAATACATTGTGGTTGGGGTTGATCCTTACATTCAGCCAAACTGAGGGTCAACCCCACAAACAAATGAGCCAATAGCAATCAAGGTTCAATGACAACTGAAGGGCCCATGTAACCTATACAAAAGACATTCTTCAAGCACCCAACTCAGGTGATCAAGGAGATTATGCCACGGGTTTCCACATGTAACCTGCTATGTAAAACAACCCTACCAAGACTTGGAGTAAGCAAATCTTCCTAATACACAGAAACAAACACAAAGACAGTCAAATTGGTAGACAAAGAAACAGGCTCCAAATAAAAGTACAGGAGAAATCTCCAGAAAGAGAGCTACGTGAAATAGAGGCATGCAATTTATCAGATATAGAGTTCAAAATGGTTATAAGAATTCTCAAGAAACTTAGTGAGAACTACAGCAGCATGAAAAAGTACATATAAACCATAAAAAGGAACCATCCAGAAACGAAGACTACAATATCTAAAATAAAGAATACACTAGAAGGAATAAATAGTAGATTAGGTACAGCAGAGGACCAATCAGATATTTAGAAGACAAAGTAGATAAAAAAACATGCATTCAGAACAGAAAAAGAATTTTTTAAAAATGAGGAGTTTCAAGACCTTTTAGATAACATGAAGTATAACAAAATCTACATCATAGGAGTACCAGAAGGAGAAGAGAGAGCGAGCAAGGGATCAAGATCATATTTGAAGATATAATGACCAAAAACTTCCCTAATCTGCTGAAGGAAAAACACACACACAAGTCCCAAACAAGATGAACTCAAAGAAGACTACACCAAGATACATTACAATTAAAATGAAAAAGGTTAAAAACAGATAGTAGGATACCTGCAGGGAGCTTTCATAAGACTGTCAGCTGATTTCTAAACAGAAATATTTTGGGACAGAAGGGATAGGTATGAAATATCCAAAGTAATAAAAATCAAGGACCTACAACCAAGAAGCTTTACCCAGCAAGGCTATCATATAAAATGGAAGGAAAGATAAAGAGCTTCCCAGGAGAGAAAAAACTAAAGGAGTCTGGTACAACCAAAATAGTATTACAAAAAATATTAAAAGGCCTGCTCATAGAACAAGAAGAAGAATAAGGAGAAGAGGAGGAGAAGAAGAAGAAGAAGGACAAGAGGGAGGAAGAACAGAGGAACATAGTTAAAAGAATAAAATGATATACATATCAACAATGAATTTTAATGTAAATGGTTTAAATGCTCCAGTTGAAAGGCATAGGGTAGCTGAATGGATAAGAAAGCAAGATTAACTATATATATGTATGTATGTGTATATATATATATATATATATAGAGAGAGAGAGAGAGAGAGAGTTATATATATATATATGATGTGTATATAATATATGTATATAGTATATGTGTACATACTATATACATAGATTATATAATATATAAGTGTATATGTATATATATATTATAGAGAGAGAGGGAAAGTGAGATAGAAAAACAAAGAGTTTACATTGGTTTGCAATGAATAACTAAGAAACTTAATGGGAAAACTATTCTTTTTTTTTTTTTTTTTTTTTTTTTTTTTAGAATGCCTGTACCATTCTCTTCTTCCCCAGAAATCGGTATTGACAGTTTTTGGATTTTAGTAACTCTAAGAAATGTGCTTTATCCCTTTTAATAAACAAAAATAGCACCTGCTATCTCATTACAGTTCCAACATATGCAATATGCAAACTATAAGAATGTTGTTTTATGCTTTCCTTTTTTTTTTTAAATTATTTTATTGTTGTTCACTTACAGTTGTCTGCATTTACCCCCACCTTCAACCCCAGGCAAACCCACCTCCCTTGCTTGCTTCCCCCCTCCCCCTTGGTTTTGTCCATGTGTCCTTTATAGCAGTTCCTGAATACCCTTGTCCCAATTATCCCCTTCCTCCTCCCCTCTGGTTACTGCCAGAATGTACTAAGCTTCAATGTCTCTGGTTCTATTTTGTTTCTCTGGTTGTATTTTGCTTGCTTATCTCACAAGCGTCTTGGCTGTGGCTGATCTGAGTTCCCCGGTAGCAGATCTGGCCTTGGTGCCTTCTCTCATGAGTCCTTATATAAAACCCCTTAACATTTCATATAGTAAAGGCTGCGTGATGATGTACTCCTTGAACTTGACCTTATCTGAGAAGCACTTTATCTGCCCTTCCATTCTAAATGAAAGTTTTGCTGGATAGATTATTCTTGGTTGTAGGTCCTCGCTTTTCATGATTTGAAATATTTCTGTCCAGCCCCTTCTTGCTTGGAAGGTATCCTTAGAGAAATCCACTGACAGTCTTATGGGAATTCCTTTGTAGGTAACTGTCTCCTTTTCTCTTGCCGCTTGTAAGATTCTTTCCTTATTCTTGACCTTGGGTAATGTAATTATGATGTGCCTTGGTGTGTTCCCCCTTGGGTCCCACTTCTTTGGGGTTCTCTGAGCTTCTTGGATTTCCAGGAAGCCTATTTCCTTTGCCAGATTTGGGAAGTTCTCGTTCATTATCTGTTCAAAAATACGTTCAATTTCTTGGTGTTCCTCTTGTCCTTCTGGAAGCCTTATGATCCGGATGTTGGGTCGTTTACAAATGTCTCTGAGGTTCCTGAGTCCCTCCTCATTTTTTTTTTTTTTTTGAATTCTTGTTTCTTCCTTCTGGTCCACCCCATTGGTTTGAGTCCCAGCTTCCTTTTTTTCCCTATTGGTTCCCTGTAAATCTTCCTCCGTTATCTTTATCGTATTGTTCATGTGTTCAACTATTTCTTCCAGTTTTGTGAGCATCCTGATTACCAGTGTTTTAAACTAGGCATCTGTTAATTTGGCTATCTCTTCGTCCGTTAGTTGTAATTTGTTCTGATCTTTCATTTTGGCCATTTTCATTCTTTTTTATCTTGGCACACCTGTCGGAGTCTTAGGTGTTTGTTGGTGCCTGGTAACCTAAGTCACTTTTTTGTGCCATTTCCTCTGGGGGTGGGGCCTGGGAGGGAGCAATGGCATCTGCCGTTCACCACCACTCCCTATCACCCTCTGCTCCCCAGTTCCCTACTGCCTTTTCTGCCAGTCTTGGCCCTGCTGGTTCCCACTGGCCTCTCCAGTTACACCGCTGGCCGGCAAGGTTCACCCGTTGCTTGGGGTAGTGTTTTGTTTAGGCGCTCCCAGGGTGAGTTCCTCCGGGCAAACTGCCTCTCACTCCGCTCCTCCACTCGGTTCTGCCCCGCTTACCGGCCTGGATGTACGTCCTCCCCAACTTCCTGGGTGTTGGACTTCCCTTCAGTTCGATTCTGTCCATTCTGGTTGTTTCTTTTTCGCTGTTGAGTTCGTTGTTTAAACTCTCTGGTAGTGAGCGGCGGTGCAGTGCGTCCACCTACGCCACCATCTTGGCGGAAGTCTGTTTTATGTTTTTCATTCTGAGTGGTTTTCAAAGATTTTATGTCTGAATTTAGACACTGCTAAAAATCCTTAGTCAGATTTTTAGCATAAATGATTCATATACTGAGAAGTAGACTCTTTCTCTTTGATTTGGTGAAAAATCAGTTCTCAGAATGGAATTAGCCAGTGCTATACAGTGGGAAATGAAATGTTTGAGGAATTTGGGTATATAGCTTTGAAACATTATGACTTATAAACCTATTTGTTGAAGACATTTAAAGTAGCTGGGGTGGGGGGAGCGGTAGGGAGATACTGGAGACAACTGTACTTGAACAACAATTAAAAAATGTTAAAAAAAACAATGAAGTGTAAGACACCACAAGAAGTCTTTGCTAATATTATTATGCTATCCTGGTCCTCAGCTTGCCATGGTTTAATTCCTTTCAATGCAATCAGTGGCCAGTGAGTCATTTCAGTTAACTCCTGTTAGTTCATTCTCATAACAGGTTTATCAGGCCTCTTTAAAAATCTGTTGCTGATTTTTACTTAGGAGATAGTATCACTTCTTTTTAATATCTTCAAAATTCCTAACAGGAGGAAAAATTAAGTCTGACCTAGAACAGAACAAATGGAAGCACAGATAGGTCAAGCTGCTCGTATGGGGTCACATCATGAGCTTGTGGGGAAGGCAGAAAGGACTATGAATCCCCAAGTGAGAGTCTGCTGCATTACTCATTGACCCTTCAACTGCTTCTGTTCCAAGAGAGTAGTCATTATTTTGTTTTTTTCTCTGCGTCAAAGAGAAATTTCTTCTATCCTTCCTATGTTGAATGATTGTGGGTCCATATAATTTCACATTTCTATCTCATAGCTCATTTTTGATGCCATCTCATGGAGTAAATTTGTAGTGATTTGGCACATTTGCTTTTTAACTTATATACTATTTTTGGTTTTTGGAATCTTCTAGCTCAAATGAACACACTATCTCCCTTCTTCCCCCCCCCCCTACTTTTTCCTTTATGTTTGATGACTTATTCATTAAATTAATCATTTCTTGCCTGTCAGTCTAATTGTTTTTGCCCCTTACGCCATTTCTATTTCCATTGCTCTTTTTTTTAAATAATTACTTTATTGTAATTCGATTACAGTTATTTGCAACGTCTCCCCTCCCCTCCTCCCTTCCCCTCAAGCCCACCTCCCTCCCCAGCCTCCCTCCTCCCCCTTAGTTCTGTCCATGTGTTCTCTACCGTGATTCCTGAAAACACTTCTCCCCATTGTCCCCTCCCCACTCCCTCCTGGCTATTGTTAGACTGTTCTTAATTTCAATGTCTCTGGTTATGTTCTGCTTCCTTTCTGCTTTTGTTGATTATGATCCAGTTAAAGATGAGATCATATGGTATTGGTCACTCACTGCCTGGCTTACTTCACTTACATAATGCTCTCCAGTTCCATCCATGCTGTTGCAAAGGGTATAAGCTCCTTCTTCCTTTATTATGCGTAGAACTCCATTGTGTAGATGTACCATAGTTTCTTGATCCATACATTTGTAGATGGGCACTTAGGTTGTTTCCAGCACTTGGCTATCGTGAATTGTGCTGCTATGAACATAGGAGTGCATATGTTCTTTTGAACTGGTTTTTCAGGATTCTTAGGGTATAATCCCAGTAGTGGAATTGCTGGGTCAAAAGGCAGTTCCATTCTCATTTTTCTGAGGAAGTTCCATGCTGTTTTCCACAATGGCTGCACCAGTCTGCATTCCCACCAACAGTGCAGTAGGGTTCCCTTTTCTCCACATCCCCTCCAACAGTTATCTGTTGCTTTGTTGATGATGGCCATTCTGACTGCTGGGAAGTGATATCTCATTGTGGTTTTAATTTGCATCTCTCTGATGGCTAATGATGTTGAGCATTTTTTCATATGACTCCGGGCCCTCTGTATGTCCTTTATCAAGAAGTGTCTGTTCATGTCTTTTGCCTAATTTTTAATTGGGATTTTTGTCTTCCTGGAATGGAGTCGTATGAGATCTTTATATATTTTGGAGATCAGACCCTTGTCAGAGGAATCACTGGCAACTATATTTTCCCCTACGGTTGGTTCTCTTTTTATTTTAATACTATTTTCTTTAGCCCCACAGAAGCTCTTTATTTTGATCAGGTCCCATTTGTTTATTCTTTCCTTTATGTCCCTAGCTCTAGGGGACATATCATTGAAGATGTTGCTGTGTGGAATGTCTGACATTTTCCTACCGATGTTTTCCTCTAGAACTTTTATGGTGTCACACCTTACATTTAAGTCTTTTATCCACCTTGAATTTATCTTTGTGTATGGTGTAAGTTGGTACTCGAGTTTCATTTTTTTGCAGGTAGCCATCCAGATTTCCCAACACCATTTGTTGAAGAGGCTATTTTTATTCCATTTTATGCTTCTGCCCCTTTGTCGAAGATTAATTGCCTGTAGAGACTTGGGTTTATTTCTTGGCCCTCTATTCTGTTCCATTGGTCTATCTGTCTGTTTTTGTGCCAGCACCAAGCTGTTTTGATTAAACTGGCCTTGTAATATAGCTTGATATCAGGAATTGTGATCCCTCCTGCTTTGCTCTTCTTTCTCAAAATTGCAGCTGATATTCAGGGATGTTTATGGCTCCATATAAATTTTTGAAGTGTTTGTTCTATATCCATGAAATGTGCCATTGGTACTTTGATAGGGATTTCACTGAATCTATAAATTGTTTTGGGGAGTATGGGCATTTTGATGATGTTGATTCTTCCATCCATGAGCAAGGTATATGTTTCCATTTGTGTGTGTCTTCCATGATTTCTCTCTTCAGTGTTGTGTCGTTTTCTGAGTACAGGTCTTTTACTTCCTTGGTTAGGTTTATTCCCAGGTATTTTTGTTGTTGTTGCTATATCAAATGGGATTTTTCCCATGATTTCTGTTTCTGCTGTTTCACTGTGGTATACAAAATTGCCTTTGATTTCTGGATATTGGCTTTATATCCTGCTGTTTTGCAAAACTCAATTATTAGATCAAGTAGCTTTTTGGGAGAGTCTATAGAATTTTCCAAGTATACTATCATGTCATCTGCAAACAACGACAGTTTTGTTTCCTCCTTTCCAATTTGGATGCCTTTTATTTCCTTTTCTTGTCTGATTGCTGTGGCCAAAACTTCCAGAACTAGGTTGAATAGAAGTGGTGATAGTGGGCAATCTTGTCTTGTTCCTGATATTAGTGGGAAAGATTTTAGTTTTTGTCCATTGAGTATAATGTTGGCTGTAGGTTTCTCATATATGGCCTTTATTATGTTGAGGGATGCTCCCTCTATTCCCACTTTGCTAAGTATCTTTATCATAAATGGATGCTGCACCTTATCGAATACTTTTTCTGCATCTATTGATATGATCATGTGATTTTTGTCTTTGCTTTGGTTTATGTGATGTATTACGTTTACTGTTTTGCGAATGTTGTACCATCTTTGCATCCCTGGGATGAAACCTACTTGGTCATGGTGAATGATCTTTTGGATGTATTGCTGGATGTGGTTTGCTAATATTTTGTTGAGAATTTTAGCGTCAATGTTCATCAGTGATATTGGCCTGAAGTTTTCTTTCTTTGTTGTGTCTTTTTCTGGTTTTGGGATTAGGATGAGGCTGGATTCATAAAAAGAGTTTGGGAGGCCTCCATCATTTTGAGTTTTTTGGAATAGTCTGTGAAGGATAGGTGTTAGTTCTTCCTTAAATGCTTTGTAGAATTCTCCTGTGAAACCATCTGGTCCAGGGCTTTTGTGTGTCGGAAGTTTTTTGATAACTGTTTTAATTTCATCCACTGTTATTGGTCGGTTCAGGCTTTCTGTTTCTTCCTTATTAAGTTTTGGAAGATTATATTTTTCTAAAAATTTGTCCATTTCTCCTAGGTTTTCATATTTCTTGGCATACTGTTCTTCATAGTAGTACCTTATAATCCTTTGTATTTCTGTGGCATCAGTTGTAATATTTCCTCTTTCATTTCTGATTGAGTTTATTTGGGTCCTTTCTCTTTTTTTCTTGATGAGCCTGCTTAAAGGCTTGTCGATTTTGTTTATCTTTTCAATGAACCAGCTCCTGGATTCACTGATCCATAGAATTGTCCTTTTAGTCTCTATGTTATAATTCTGATCTGATCTTGGTTATTTCCTTCCTTCTACTTGCTCTGGGTTGTCTTTGCTGTTGTTCCTCGAGATCTTGTAGGTGTAGGGTTAGGTTGTTTGTGTAAACTGCTTCTGTTTTTTTTAGGTAGGCCTGTATTGCTATGAACTTCCCTCTCAGTACTGCCTTTGCTGTGTCCCGTAAGTTTTGGGTTGTTGTCTGTTCATTTTCATTTGTTTCAAGGAACTTTTTGATTTCTTCCCTAATCTCGTCCTTGACCCATTCAATGTTTAATAGCATGCTATTCAGTCTCCATGATTTTGAGTGTTTGGGGCTTTTTCCTTGGGGTTGGTTTCTAATTTCAGACCCTTGTGGTCAGAGAAAATACTTGGTATGATTTCAATTTTCTTGAATTTGTTGAGGCTTGTTTTGTGTCCTATCCTATGGTCTATTTTTGAAAATGTTCCATGTGCATTTGAAAAGAATGTATATTTAGCTTCTTTGGGGTGAAGGGCCCTATATATATCAGTTAAGTCCATTTCTTCTAGGGCATTGTTCAGTGCCACAATGTCTTTGCTGATATTTTGTTTGGAGAATCTGTCCATTTTTGACAGTGGGGTTTTGAAGTCCACTACTATAATTGTGTTGCTATGAATGTCTTTCTTGAAGTCCTCCAAGATTTTCTTTATGTATTTGGGTGTTCCTGTGTTGGGTGCATATATATATACAATATTTATGTCTTCTTGGTCAATTCTTCCCTTGAGTATTATAAAGTGTCCTTCTGGATCTCTCTTTATGGCTGTTTTTTTGAAGTCTATTTTGTCTGACATGAGTATTGCTACCCCAGCTCTTTTTTCTTGTCCGTTTTCTTGGAAAACTTGTTTCCAGCCCTTCACTTTCAGTCTGTGTAAGTCTTTTGTCCTAAGGTGGGTCTCTTGTAGGCAGCATATGTGTGGGTCGTGCTTTCTTATCCGTTCCGCTATTCTATGTCTTTTAATTGGAGCATTTAATCCATTTATGTTTAAGGTTATTATTGATAGGTACTTATTCATTGCCATTTTTTTTTTGTACCTGTGTTCCTCACTCTCTCTCTTTCCCTTCCTTTCCTTAAATGAGTCCCTTTAGCATCTCTTGCATATCTGGTTTGGTGGAGGTGTATTCTTTTAGACTTCTTTTGTCTGGGAAGCTCCTTATTTGGCCATCTATCTTGATTGAGAGC